>CAUYRT010040737.1:0-37757 GCA_963574885.1 Lepilemur ruficaudatus | reverse complement strand
GTCAGCCTAGCTCACAGCAACCTCAAACTCCTGGGCTCAAGCAATCCTTCTGCCTCAGCCTCCCAAGTAGCTGGGACTACAGGCATGCGCCACCATGCCCGGCTAATTTTTTCTATATATTTTTAGTTGGCCAATTAATTTTTCTTTCTATTTTTTGGTAGAGACGGGATCTCACTTTTGTTCAGGCTGGTCTCGAACTCCTGAGCTCAAATGATCCACCCGCCTCGGCCTCCCAGAGTGCTAGGATTACAGGCGTGAGACACCGCGCCTGGCCCAGATGGCTTTTCAAGTTTCTCTTCTTTTGCAGATTCCATTCTTGGCAAAGTTAATTATGGTCTCGCTGCTTTGGTCTTAGGTATTTTTGTTGTAGTTTTCATTTCATTGTCCCCATTTTATCTCTGCCTATTGATGTTTAAATGCTGTGATTTGTATCCTTTTTAAAAAATTCATTTTGAGAAAAGTTGTCTTAGAAAGTGGTTCACTGAGTATTTAGCAAACACCTGCTTTGTTCCTGGCCTGTCGTCCTCACCGTGACCTGCTGAGGGGAACCCTAAACTCAGAACGGTCACAACCTTGCCCAGAGTCGCGTGGTGAATACGTCCATCTGGCTTCAAAGCCCAAGTTTTTTCCTCTAAGCCCTGCCACCTTGCTCTTTTTATTTCTAAAACAAGAGTTTTTGGCACATATTTGAATCTGCTAATTCATTCACAAGTGCCAGGTACTATGCTAAAGGGGGAGATAGACAATAATAAAATTAATGAGAACATTACTTAGAGTTGAAAACATGAGCATTTTGGAAAAGATAAAGCAGAAAAAGATGATAAGAAGCGCCTGCATGGGGTGGTGTTGGGAGTGGGGACATTAGACCAGGAAGTTACATTTGAGCAAAGGCTTGAAGGAGGCGATTTAATGATTATTTAAATGGGCCAGGCGTGGATGCTCACTCCTGTAATCCCAGCGACTTGGGAAGCTGAGACAGGAGGACCACTTGAGCCCCAGGGATTGGTGTCCAGGATGGTAACATAGCAAAACCCATCTCTAAAAATAAAATAAAATAAACATAAAGTTCTAACTGGTTTATTCATGTAAGGCTAGTTTCCATTTATATTAAATTATCGTGTTTTTACTAGACTATATCAATGTACTCATTGGAACATTTATAATGATTGTAGAACTGAATCTACTGTATAGATTTAGCTTCATATAACAATAGGTGGTTGTTTTTTTTTCTCTCATGTAAAAGATGTTTAGAGGTAGAGGGTCCAGCAGTGGTAGGGATGGACAGTCTGTAAGCCCCATCCAGGCTCCTTCCACGTCACCACTCTTTGATGATGTGACCTTCAAACTCATGGTTCAACATGGCTTCTGGAGCACCAACCATCACATCCAAATTCCAGAAAGCGGAATATGGAGGAGGGCCCCTGCCGTCACTTTAGAGACTAATAAAATTGTACACTGTACTTCCGCCTACATTTCAGAGGTCAAAATTTAGGCGCACGTGGTCACCCCGTGCTGTACAAAGGCTGGACAGTAAAGCCTTTTAGCTGGGTGGCAGTGTGCCCAACTTAATATCCATTCTTATTACTAAGAAGGAAGGGTAATTGGCTGTTGGAAAACAATTGGCATTCTGCAGCACACCTAAAAATTAAGTATTAGCTAAAATAGCTATGACTAATTAAAATGTGGTCTCACAGTAAGAACCTGATTTTTTTTTTTTTTTTTTTTTTTTTTGTCTATCTCTCTCTCTCTATCTACAACACTGTGGTTATAACTTCTGTGTGCTTTTATCTCTACCAGCTGACTCTGAGCTCCCTGGGAAGCTGTTGGACCCAAAGCTCCTAACAGAGTACATATCATAGAGCATTCAGCTCATTGATTTATTTGGCATTTATTGTTTACCATTATCACATAGCACCATCTAGGTACTAGGAATACAGTAGAAAAAAAACAGAAGAGAGCTCACATTTTAGTGAGGGAGAGACTGAACAAATATACAGTAAAGAAAAATAAGCAATAAATTAGTATCGTTGAACCACGATGATCTAAGAAATTAGAGAGCTTATTTCCTCTTTGATTTGACTTTGTATATGCTGAATTGCTTTAAGAACCTCTGATGGGAACCAGATTTTTGTATTACTGTATTTTTCAAGGGAATTGCAAATCATGGCCCATTGATTCTTCTGCTTTTAATAAATTAGCTCTTAACTAATAGTTATTTCTTCAGTTGTAGAAAAATGATTATTGAAAATATCTTCAAATCTTAGCTAGAGATATCAATTTACAGAGGATACTTATTCCTTCTCATGATAAAAGTGTTACTAGAAAAAAATCTATTATTAATCAATACAGTTCCCTTAGAATATCATCTGTATGAGCTCATCGTAATTCATCGTGTAAAAAATATTTGCATGCATTTGAATGTATTTGTGTGTTCATGGGTATAATTTCAGGATTCACAGCTGGTAATAGAAGCTTATAAATCAGGGTTTGAGCCTCCCGGAGACATTGAATTTGAGGATTACACTCAACCAATGAAGCGCACTGTGTCAGACAACAGCCTTTCAAATTCCAGAGGAGAAGGCAAACCGGAACTCAAGTTTGGTGGCAAATCCAAAGGAAAGTTATGGCCGTTCATCAAGAAAAATAAGGTACTGATGGTTGGATCCTGTGTGAAATGACTTTTATAAGGTGTGGAGATTTTTACTTTATCTTTTAGTCTTGAAAAAAAACTAAGATCGTAAACCTGTAGTTTCAGAAAGGAAAAAAAAAGCTAGCGTGCTCTTTTATCTTAAAAGTCTTTCTTTTTGGTGGTGGTATGTTTGCCATGGCCCTTTGTCTTATTTCAGATGCATTATCACTCGTACCGCGTCACCCACACTAACAGATTACTGACCTCTCAGCCGCTCTGCATCATGCTTATCACCCCAGAATCTCCTAGACTGCTGCGTGCCTTGGCTGGGAGAGAGCTTAGGGCGCCGAAGTTCCTTAACAGTGTATCAGGGCATCTAGTTGAAATCGTTACCATGTTTATGACTTGGTTTTGAATCCATGTTAACATGTGTTTCCATGGACATTTTTCATTTTCTTTTCATAGTGTGATAAACAGGTGCATGACAGCATTAACCCGGGGACATAAAATACGATCAAGGCAACATTACCGCTTTAACCTTAGGATGATTTAATACTTAATTTTAAGAGACTGTCTTGCAGTTTTCATAACCTTAGCATTTAAGGGCTTTCATTTTCTCCCATTGAGCTATGTTAGATTAGGTGGTATAGAAATATCTACCCTCCTGGCTTAAACTGGTTTAGAGTAACTAATTAGAGTTTAGTTTGCATGTGAAAGTCCGCACGAGCTTCTTGTCGACTATTTCTTGCTCTTGTTCTGTCGCGTTACTTACCAAGCCTCCCGCTTTCATCACATTCTTCATTTAACATGTCTACATGTTTTCTTTTGGACCATGGCCTAAATATTTAATTGTTTGTGTTTTTCTTGCTTTGGATTTCAAATATTATTTGATGCTTATTTTTGTTTTGTGTCTTATCTTCTTGTTTTTGATTTTCACTCTGTCACTGCTCCATCTCTTACACGTAGCTTGTGTCCCTTTTAACATCCCCCCATCAGCCTCCCCCTCCTCCCCCTGCCTCTGCCTCACCCTCTGCTGTTCCCAACGGCCCCCAGTCTCCCAAGCAGCAAAAGGAACCCCTGTCCCACCGCTTCAACGAGTTCATGACCTCCAAACCCAAAATCCACTGCTTCAGGAGCCTAAAGCGTGGGGTAAGTTCTGCTCTGGAATCCTGTCTCTCTTGAGCGCTTCGTGGCATGTTTTGTTCTGCATAACTTATTTTGTTTGTGAATGAATCCATTGTGTTTTCCCATAAGATAAAAAAAAAAAAAATAAGAACCTGTGATTCCTTGTGGCTAGAAAGAAAGAGGAGAGAAGAAAGAGGGAAGCAGGATGGATGCAAGGAAAGTGAAAGCAAGCCAGCCAGCCCAGAGTTCTGTCTCTGGTACATTTTGAAAGGACTTTACCCCACTTCCCCTTTGAAGTGTCCAAGTCATTAATTTTTTACCTTGATTTTACCAAAAAAGGAAACTTAGATTCCATTCCTAAGTCTAGCAACATACGAGATGAGGAATTGGAAGTGACCGTGTCGTCAGAAAGTGTTTGCTTAATAATTACTGCGGCGATGTGAGTGTAACACTTCCCTGAGCTGTGCCTCAGGGTTCAAAGGGGAATGGTCACAGTGGTTTCATTTGCTATTTTGGTGAGATTATAAGAAGTTGATAAAATATCTGTTGACTGGAAAAGGCCTAATTCAGTATTTCCCTTTAAAGGGTGAAATAATAAAAGCAGCCGACATTTATCGAGCACTTATTATGTCCCCTGCTCTGTTCCGTGTGCTCAGAACACAGTTTTTCAACCACCCTGTGAAGCCTAGGTGGCACTAATATTTCCTTATTTTGTTACTGCTAGGGAAATTGAAGCATAGAAAGATGAAGTTAGGAAGATATAGAGCCAGGATTTAAAGCCAGGGAGTCTGTTCGTAGAGTCTGGGATTCTGTGGCATCCACATTCAGGGAAAAAGTATTATAATATAGTTGACTCAAAAGGGGATCTTATTAAGACTCCAATTTGACGTTCTAGTTAAGATTGATGTGCTTAAGACAGGGCTTGATGGACTTGATTCAGCCATCCAACATAGTTACCAGTTTGTTTTACAGAAAAAGGTTGCCATAAAGTAATGTGTAGCCTCCTGAATCAATCTAAGTGGTCAGTCTAGCCTAAGCCTTCCCAGACTATCCTTTCTAACGAAGAATGATATTTGGCAATCAAGAGTAAAGAGGTATTTGGTGCATTAACATGTCTAGTAAGGTTGGTTTTTTAGATCCTGTCCCGTGGGAGTTGTAATACAGTTGTAGTGGAATGCTTTCTTTTACAAACATGATTTTTATTTTTCCTGTTTACTGGGATCTACAGCCAACTGATAGTTGAGTTACTTCTTTCCAAGCCTTGCCTCATGGTTAAGTTATCCCTAAAGTAAGAGTTGGATGTCAATCTTTCGGCTAAATAAGCTGCATTTGCAGGTAAAGGCAAGCCCAGCATTAGTTCTAAACTAAAAATTCTTGAGTTTCATTTTTTTCTTTTTGAGTGTCAGCTGATACATGGATATAGGAAGAGATTCTAAACCATAACTTCTTAGTTAGATGAGAGGTGTCCGTCTCAGATTTGGAACCAACAGCTGGTTACCAGTAAGACAATAGTGGTAGTCATCGTTAACCTCACAATCATATTTCTTTGAGTCCACAAAAAGTACTTTGTGTAACAAAGAATATAAATGTATACTAGATAACTATAAATGATAATAGATTGTTACCTTTTAAAATAAGGGACAAAACATTTCCTTATAGGCAGAGTTCCTTTAATAAGAGAATCTCAAAGTTTTATGCAAAGAATACAGTTGGTGGAATTACCTTGTTTTAAGGCTACCCGGCATATCAGATTAAGAAATAGAAATTTAATTTCCTAAAGATGTGAAGAGAGCCATTGTTAGAAGGCAGAGCATAGCTTCACAAGTGGATGATGGATTGTGCTGAGCTCTATTATTAGGACTTGCTGAGGAAGCTGGCATCATTGGAGCTTGATTACGATGGCTTTTAGAACTCCACTCACTGTTCAGCAAGGAATTTCCAACATATGATAAGGGTGTTTTTGCTAGACTATAAGGTTTTATGTTAACTGTAAATAAGCTAACCCACCTCTGCCACTTCCAAAACCTTTACAAAGCGCTCATGTATTATAATAAATATCTCTGCATTTGTCTTTTGGACCCTCATGATGAGTTATGTTGAATGTTCATGATTGTTGAGCATTTGTTCGTGTGTCTGTTCCAGTCTTCTCTCAACATTGCACAGTCTGTTGATTGCAAATAGTTTCTGAATCTGTGTTCCATGATATTCTCAAAATGTTTAGGAAAAGACCAAAGAATTCAGTAACCAATAAGTGTAAGAAAAAGATGGTTAGAAAAAATGTAACACTTAAAAAACCCATGAGATAGGAAACTGGTTATTTTGATGATTTACAGAAGATCTGTTTTTTAACCATAATCAGCAATATGGATTTTATTTCCTACTCCTCAAATCTGTGCTCAGCAAATCTTTGTTAAGAAAAATTTCCTAAGTGGTGTTTATGTTTTCCTGAGGGTAAACTACATACATATGCCCATTAGCAGCATTAGTAAAGAGGTAGAAAAATAGCCTTCATTTCTAGTCGATGTGTTTTTACTTAGGGTCAAATTTGCTGTTCTTTCCTCCAGGAAGTAGCAATATAAAAGAAAAAAGTTCAAAAAATAAATCTATAGTTTGGAGAAATAGATTTGACTTTTAAGCAATCTCAGCATAGAGGGTGCATGGTTTACAGGCTCCATGACCAAAATGATACAGTCCTTGCTACCATTTCATTTACTCTACTTTATAACTTAAGACTATTATGTCTCATCACCAGTAAATGGAGGTAAATTAAAAAATATATTTAAAAAGACTATTATGCCAAAGATAATTTAGTTAGGAAAGTTCCTAAAAAAATAACAAATCTGTGCCTTTGAACTTATCATGTTTTGCAACTTTTGGATTCAGATTTCAATAATTTGTTTCTGTTATCAGAGTATATAAGTCCTATACAAACATTTCTCTGCATAGCTGAATTTGTTTCTAAATAATTAAGGTGAAATATTTTTTGTTGTAAGCTGTTGACATTTGTAAGAAAATTTTGTTTCACTCAACATCTTTAAAGATGCCACCAGAGCATTAACCATTATTTCGTATTTACGTACATCAAAGAAAAACGAAACTAGATAGTATGTTGCCAATTTGCAATCTACAAAATGTAATTTTATTACCTTACATTAAGATTTCATTTTCTGGCCTGTGTTGGAGATTTCTATATCTAAAATATGGACATTTTTTTCCATATTTTAATTGTATGGAAAAATACCATCAAAGTTGATCAAAAGATTTCAAAACCCTTACCAATTGTTTGTCAGATGTTAAAGTCTTATGCTTACTTTTATTTATTTTATCTTGTTCTCTTGCTGGCTGTTGGCAGACTCAATCTTTCTGTTTTCACAAAGAACTCATGAAGAGGACAATAGGGAAACCCACGTATGCCTTTGAGGCTAGGGACTATGTCGTAAGTTTACCTGTGACGGCCAGGTCATGCAGTCACGGCACAGCCACTAACCCCATTCAGAGCACCAAGACTGGGGACCCAAGTGCACGCTGTTATGCTTCTATAACGTGAAATGAAATTCTTAACTGAGAGAACTGGACAGCAGGAAAAAAAATCTAATTGTATAAATTCAAGCTTAGGCTACTTCATCTGAAAAACTTGCATGAAAAAAGGAATCAGACTTTCTAATAACGTCAGTGAGCTGAGCTTGTTGTTTTTTTCCCTTTTCATTCTAGTTCTGGTAAAGTCTTTGAAGGGATTGTGACTGCTGTCTGAGATGTCACTGGGTATGGTTTTACAGCAAAATCCCACCCATGAAAGGCAGCCGCAGAGCGTAGTCACAGAAGAATGACGCTCTTGCGGATGGCAGTTGTGTGGCACAATTATCCTCATCCGTGTTTGTAACAAATGGATCCATCAGGGAGTTATGCCGTAACACTCGGAGAACAGCAGAGAAAGAAAATCAGTGAAGCATGAGCAATTTCATAGAATAGTGAAACGATTTTACTTAAATATATATACTTGTATATTTATTTTCACTGTCCCCTTTCTTTGTACTTGAGGTTAGTACCTGTGACTGTCCAATAACACATGGACTCGCCAGCTCTCTGTGTTCCCGCATGTGTTATTGATGCCTGTGGCTCCAAGGCTATTTGATTGTCGCCTGAAACTGACAGCTTTTTAATTCTGTCAATTAAACCTGAGCAGATCGCTCAAGGTCAGGAGTTCGAGACCAGCCTGAGCAAGAGCGAGACCCCCATCTCTACTAAAAAAAATAGAAAGAAATTAATTGGCCAACTAAAATATATAGAAAAAATTAGCCGGGCATGGTGGCTTGTGCCTGTAGTGTCTAGCAATGCACTTAATGGAATCTGCAAAATTATTCTTTTAGCCAATGATTAGCTTTCTAGTTTTAAGTGATCTAATTGGCTGGCTTACAACTTAAGACTGGAAACCAGTTTATAACTATCAAAAAAGAACTCCCTGTACCGTGCTTCTTGTAGATGACTGCCACTGTCCCCTTCAGAAAATTGGATTTGCCTGAGAATTTGGTATTTCCTATTTCTATTGGGATTTATGTTCAATCTTAATGACTTGTTTTTATTATGAAGTGGTAATCTTCCTATACAATATTTTGATGTTAGAATTCTGTGTTTGGGATACTTGAGAAAGAATATATAATTTATAATTATGGATATAAATATAATTTATAATTAAAGAATATATAATATATAATTTAAAGTAACAAAAGTAGCCAAATAGCAAAATAGTGTACCTAGTTGAAATGTTGGTTCTTTGAATTAGCAATGTTTAGGCTATAATATGTGAGAAAATATTTGTATATGTTAGTGTGCCTTGTAGGAAAGATATTTGGAAGGTTTTCTGCTGTGCACCATAAGTGTTGTCTGTATGTGTGACAAACTCAAATTGCGATGAATAGATCTATGCTAAAGTTCACAGGAGGGCTTAAATATTTGTAGACTGCCCACATCAAAGCAGTCAGGAATATGACTGTATATACCTTTTCTTTTTCCCCGAGAGTTTGTCTTGCTACCTCTTTCCTTAAAAATCTTGTTTTTCCTCATCGGGATAATTTCTTTAAAAAAGTTATTCTCTATTTACAAAGAAGTATCAACTTTTGAGTCAATCTTAAGAATTAAATTTTAAAATTTCATTTAAGGCCAGGTGCAGTGGCTCACGCCCGTAATCCTAGCACTCTGGGAGGCCGAGGTGGGCCTCCCACCTCGCTCAAGGTCAGGAGTTCGAGACCAGCCTGAGCAAGAGCGAGACCCCGTCTCTACTGAAAAAAATAGAAAGAAATTAATGGGCCAACTAAAATATATAGAAAAAATTAGCCAGGCATGGTGGCTCATGCCTATAGTCCCAGCTACTCAGGAGGCTGAGGCAGGAGGATCACTTGAGCCCAGGAGTTTGAGGTTGCTGTGAGCTAGGCTGGCACCACAGCACTCACTCTAGCCTGGGCAACAGAGTGAGACTCTGTCTCAAAAAAAAAAAAAATGTCAATGTTTAATTTATTAGCGTTCCTTAAGATAAAAATATTGCACGTATGTCATGGAAGTCATTGGTGTTCAGACTCTTTTTAGTCTGTGTAAAACTTTCCATGGGAAATTCGATGAACCGGGCTGTGTGACTGTATTTGTCTTTTACAGCCATCATACGGCACCAGCTGCACGCTTGCCTTAGTTTACGTCGAGGCTGAGGTGAGCGACACAGAACTGTAGCAGAAGCTCTCCTTTGCTAGCTTATCTTTGCTCTGGCAATGTGGCAGCCTCAAAAACGTTTCATTAGGGACCAGCCTTTCTTGTGAACTTTTGCACAGATCTGCTACAAGTCATTTTCATATGTCAGCAGGTGAATTTATGTCTCATTTGAATATGGTGGAACTGACAACAGTCCTCTTATTCTGATGTGT
Source organism: Lepilemur ruficaudatus (assembly GCA_963574885.1). Classification (NCBI taxonomy): domain Eukaryota; kingdom Metazoa; phylum Chordata; class Mammalia; order Primates; family Lepilemuridae; genus Lepilemur; species Lepilemur ruficaudatus. The sequence continues at coordinate 28,094 of CAUYRT010040737.1, read as the reverse complement.
TGTTGTTTTTTTTCTCTCTCTCTCTCTCTCTTTCTTTCTCTTTTTACTGTTACCTCTTCAATTTTTCCATGAAGCTTTCTCTCAAGCTGGTAAGCACAATTACTCCCTGCATGTGCTGAGTCTGATCAGGGTTTTGGTGTGTGTTTGTGGACGCTATGCCGTGCGCACCGGATCCTCCAAGTCAACCGTTGATTTGTGTTTCCCTTGTGTGTGCTTTCGTTGGTGCTTCTTTATCAGACCTTTGGAATACAAAGGTCTGGAATCTCATAGAGGTGATCTTAATCTCTTCAAGTTGCTAAGAAAATTAACACTTAACTCGTGACTCGGTTTTCTTTATTATTGGGGCCTTAAGAGGATGACAAATGCTGATAAACTGTCTGTATAAATACGAACATAAATATCAAATCTTGAGGAGATATTTATTGGAACATTTTGAATAAAAGTAAATTTAATAGTTGAAAAGTGTTCCTCTCTGGGAGCCATAGCAGTAGATGAAAAACTCCGGGAACTGAAGGAGACATGCAGTCACGATGCCAGCCTACAGCGGCTGCTCGGCTCCACGGCAGCCTGTGGGAATGGAGGAGCGTGGTCTCTTTCAGGTGCCGCACAGGTGTGTTGGTACCTTGCGCATAGCTGATTCCGGAGGCCACAGGGCCACAGAACGATTCCATGGACAGTGAAAGGAGCCTCCTAGGCCTTTTAAGAATTGTTTACTTAGTGTTTTATGTTGTTTCTACTTAATTGTATAGTCCTAGTAGACAAACTAATCATTAAATTTATTAAAAGAAAACTTAACCAACATAACCCTTAACTATACTCTTAATATGTATAAGAGTTGCATAGTCTTCTCAAATGCCACAGCTGAGAATATCCTGAAATAATGGACAATGATGAGCTGTGACAGTTCAACCAGGAGCGAGGTCAGCACTGTGTGCACTGCTGTTGATGGCCAGGACATAGTATTTTAGGGTGATTTGTATGTACACATTGATCCGTGAGTGGGTATGTGAATATACATAATTTTTTCGACCTGACTCAGTAGTTGGCAACAGACCCAACCCTAAAGAAAAAGAACATTTTATTAAACATTTCTTAGACTGTGAAATAAAATCCTGAGAAGAATCTTTGATTAAGGTCTGTACAAGGAGGAAAGAGATCTAGACTCTTTATAGACTTAAACTATAAATATATCAACAGTATGAATTCAGGAGAAATTGGAGCAATTAACTAGGACTCTCTCCCAGTTGCTGGGGTTTCTTTCTTACCCTTTATTTATTCTTTTGCTGGGTGCTAGCAGCAAAAGGTAATATTTTTAGACAATCTTTCTGTTTGAAATACAAATTATTTTACCAATTTGGTATTGAATTGTTGCTTTGTTTACTTTGAAGCCAATAAACAAGTGAAGTGTTTCCATAAAGACCTCTTGGGTGCTTAAAAAAAAAAAACTCAGGAGGCAGTTTTATACAGGGCTTGTGCTATTTGGGGAGAGTTGCCTACAAGCAAGTGTTTTATTTTATTAGCACGTAAAACAAGATCATCTTACAGAGCTCCAGCCATTTAAAATACATATATGTATATGACACACTCTTCCAATACCAATCCCACCTGGTATAACCAGTCTGTTAGTTTTTGTTTTTTTTCTTTTAAGTCATCAGTGCAGTGTGCTTCACTTACAGATTTCTTTGCACCTGTTTACACACAGTGTAAATCTTACACTTGCACACAGGCTGGAACCATGACATCCAACATGGTAGCCACTTACCACATGTGCCTATTAAATTTTAATTAATTAAAATCAAATAAATTTTAAAAATTCAGTTCCACGGTTGCACTAGCCACATTGTAAGTGCTCAATAGCCACCTGTGGCTGCTGTGTTGGATGGTGCAGCCATAGAACATTTTCATTATCATAGAAAGTTGCTAGACTCACAGTATGTAGTAAAGCTCAGCAAATGTTAATGGAATTAATATAGACTGCTCACTAGATTTCCTGACTTCTGAACAGTGTCTCTTACATTGTGTTTTGTTGCATTACAGCTTTAAAAAAGAAAAAAACCTCAATTCCAGAAAACATGCTTGTTTGAAAAAACTCCAACCACTTTTTCTCAGCTCTCACACCATAGCAACAGTCAACTCAGAAGACTTCTGTGACCACGTGTGTGGGGACTTTTCCCCACACACCACGCAGTAGACACCACCAGCTGGGTGTCCTATAATTCAACTCAGTCCTGAAGCTGTGTGGAGATAGGGTCAGATCCCACAGGTTGAGGGCTCAGTGCCACAAGACCACCCTCTCCTTCCCACCAGTTGCAAGTCCAGGCCTCCGGAACTTCCCACAAACCAGTTCCAAGTTGGGGTTTCCACAAACCCCTCTTTGGGTTTGATCAATTTGCCAGAGCACTCACAGAACTCAGGGAAATACTTACCTACGTTACCGGTTTGTTATAAAGGATGTGACAAAGGACACAGATGAAGAGATGCCCAGGGTGAGGTATGGGGGTGGGGCGCCACCCTCCAGGAACCTCCACGTGTTCAGCTGTCTGGAGCTCCCCAGACCCTGTCCTCTTGGACCTTTTAGGGAGATGTCATTGGATAGGTGTGGTTGAAGCATGGACAGCCGTGCTGCAACGTGATTGGGGAAAAGGGTACAATCTACAGCAGGCTGAGTGGGGAAGCCCAGCAAGGCCTGTGTGCGCAGCGTCCTTCATCCAGAGTAGGGGGCAGGCCCCTCTCTGGAATGAGGGTCTCATGACCACAATCAGGTTAGCGTCCTGCCTTGGGCAGGTGAAAGACGGGCAAGGGAAGGTCAGAGAGAGGGCGATTCTGTTTTCTGAGGCCGGCTTAGGCACTCCAGCATTCTAGCAGAAGACCGTAACCAGGGTTATGGGAGCCAGGAACAGGGGAGAAAAACCCGTATATATATCACACTGTCACAGTGCTGATTTCTTTTAAGTAAATTCAGCATGAGCACAAACTATTCTTTTTTTTTTACCTCAAAGATTGAATTGAACACATTGAAAAGCCAGTAATAGCTCAGGTTTCAAATATTGTAACACCACTGTATATGGAAAAGAAAAAATAAATTTTATTTATTTTTATGTTGAAGATTAGTTTTGCTTCATATTAGTTTTAGAGTCAAATTAACCTTCCTTCATTTGGTAGTAGAAGTAGGCTCTTCCGTTCTGGTTCCACTCAGATCCTCTCTCCTCACTCACACACACGCACACACAGGCATGCACTAGAGTGAAAGCAACCAGCGTATCTTATAGGTGCGTCTCTGAGAACGTTAGCTGAAAGGTCTTTGCATGGCCTTTGTGTTCAACTATTTGCTGAATCATGCACTTCCCAGCACAGCAGCCTGGCATTTTATGATAATCAGCCTAGGGACTCAGTCACAAGCCCCCATGTAAGCTACTTGGCAAGTTCAGCCTGATTCTGGAATGACATTAACTGGATCCCTTCTGTCTACTCAGCCCCAAGCCAGTTTTGCCCTTGTTTTAAAAGAATTGAGGTTTTAAAGAAAAATCTTTTTCTCTAAATTCCCTGACTTATCCCTGGTTAGTTGAACAAATTTCTTTTTCTTTATGAAAATAGCTTCACTTAAGTAAAAGCACTTGATACCACAACTTAGCCACAGTTTCTAACAAGTAAGCATAGGCCGAAGTCTGGAGACTTGCTGTTGATATTTTCTGCTTAAAGCGCTTGCACAGAGGAAAGATAGCAATCGCTTTTGAAAAGGGAATTGAGATTTTGAAATACACTTCTTCTGACGGTTTGAAACCAGGAGAGGTCAGTTTTGCACACTGTGGGAAGTTGATTTTGAGGTTGAGAGGGCATTCTATCTGGATCCTTAGGTACTACCCTAAAAGTGCCCAAAAGAAGTAACCAGCCTTTCAGAGGTAGCGGAGGGAAGCGGGCATGGGGTTGGGGCGGGAGATATATTTTCAAATATTCTTCTCACCGACATTCTCTGAGGAATGTGGTGTCCCAGCTGTCACTTCACAGGGATGGAAACTTTTGGCCTCAGCATCTTACGCAGAGACAGGAAGAAATACTCAGACTCGGGGAACAGCCGGATGCGAAGCCCAGCATCGATGGGACTGCGTCAGTGTTACCCCAGACACTGACGGTAACACTTTGTAAGGAAATGAAGAAGAATCTGGCTCAAAATTTGTTTTCATGGACTCTCGCTAGAGTCAGAAGTATTTCTTCCTCTCTCTCCTTCCTGTGGCATTGCCCCTGCCTTTTCAGAGGCCTCTGGGCCAGTGTAAATGCAGTGGTTTGTGGGACTTCTGCAGTTTGCATGCATTGATTTTTGCATCTCGGCTGGGTAGTGGGAAAGAGCTTCATTTATTTTGTGAAGCCACGTGCAGATGGCTGCATCTCCTGTGTCTGCAGGCTTTGCTTGGGATCTTCTATCCAGGAGTACCTCGGGGCCTTCTGGCTTCTCATTTGTGTTTGCATCCGCAGGGTGCGACTCCAGAGGATTTTAGCAACCTCCCACCTGAGCAAAGAAGGAAAAAGCTGCAGCAGAAAGTCGATGAACTAAATAAAGAAATTCAAAAGGAGATGGATCAAAGGTACAGTGGATCGGCGTGACTGATTAAGAAATTCGCCTTCAGTTTGGAGAGAGGGAAGATCTTAAATAGATTTAATAGAGATTTTCAAGGTGTGGTTTGTCACAGATAGTTTACTGAACCGCTTTATTATGCTCTGTGAGGTTCCCGTTTACAAATCGGTTTTATTCCGAGTTCGAGGAGCAAAGTACATTTGGCTCTCTTTTATCCTGAGTGAAGAGGGAGCTTATTTGCACAGAGGAGGAGGAGAAAAGCAGCATGGCCGTCACCCTGTCCCTCGCCCCACATCCTCGCTTTGGGTCCAAAAGTTCCTTCCTGTATTTGAGGACAAGCACACAATAGCTTCCTGGAGTAGGTTCTGCAGACTTTTCATAGAGTGTATTGACGGCGTCTAGAAAACAAATCCCAACACGGCTTGTCGGATGCTCCCCTGCAGGAGGCTCCCCTGCGGGGTTCCCAGATTCCTGAGCTATTTTGCAAGTTTGCTCTTAGGGGTGGTAGGTTGGTGCACATGCCACAAAAAAAAAAAAATGTACAACAGATTTACTGTCTCTTCTCACTTGAATTTCTCTTCCCACATTTGTAACCTATAGTACTTTCACGTCATTTTGGGGATGTTTGCTAATAATCCTGAGTGAAAAGCCACTTTATTGGTTCTTACCTTGTGTGTTCTCACTGAGTGAATTAGGTGAGTCATTGGTTTTTTGAGATTTGAACTTAAAAGATAACTTGAGATTTTGTGCTCTCAATAAATAGGTCAAACGGTGATCCTACATACAATTTAGTTATATTGAAGCTGGGTTAAAATTTGGTTATGCAAAAAATAAGCTGCCATTGGTAAGGCAGTATAGTTTAAGTGCATGCGACAGAAAAGTCTGGGTTTTTTAAATTCTTTTACCCCAACAGAGCAGCTCCTTAAAAAATGGGCTATTTTATAAACGTTTTCGCAGCATATAAAATGTAGGAACGCACGTAATTGATTTTTGTTCTAGTTTTGTGTTAGAAATATATTTTACAAAATGGAAATTTTGCTTTGTACTTTTTATTACATGTGGAACCAAATATAAAAAGGGTTAATGTAAATTGCTTGCTTTTTAATAAATGAGCAGTTGTATTTTCTACAGGAGTAAAAAGTTAGGATCTGAGTATCTGAAATGACATTTTAGAGGTTGTTGACAGACTTAAAACAGATCTACCCATTTTTTCTAACTGTCCAATATCATGTAGAAAGTTTTCTCTGGCGTTTGGGTTGTGGCCGTGGAACCTGATTAACCCTTTAACCTCTGTGACAGCCCTTGCCGGTAATAAGGTAAATTGTTCAGCTATTCACTTAACAACTGCTTATTGAGCACTTACTGTGTGCAAGGAAATAGTCTAGGCACTGAGGATAAAGCAATGAACAAAAGGTACAAAAACCTTGGTTCTTGTGCAACTTATATTTTGCGCAGGGAAAACAAAATAAATAAAAAGACTTTGAGCAGAAAAAATTAGCATGATCTGGGATTTTTTTAAAAAATCAATTTTAAAAAGACAAGAGAGGAGAGGAAAAAATATAGAACAGGCAGGAAAATAAAAAAAAAAAAACCTACTCAAAGTATAGAAGATTTGAATAATACAATTAGTAAAATATACATCTCACAACTGCAGCGTACACATTCTTTTCATGCCCACACGAGAACACTTCCAAAATTGAGCATATCCTGGTTCCGTAAAGTAAATCTGAACAAACATCAAAGGGTAGATATCATTCAGGGTATATTATCTGAACCCTGCAATTAAGCTGGATACCAATAACAAAAATTTAGAAATTAAGAAATGTACTTTTTTATAACCCATTGACTAAAGAAGAAATCATAATAGATCCTAGAAAGTTTGTGAAACAGAACTGAACTTAAACATACATTCTACATATCAATTTCTGGGATGTCATTAAAGCCATGCTTATAAAGAGAAATCTATAGCTCTGAATGCATATTAAAAACAAAGAAAGTGGTACCAGGTGCAATGGCTCATGCTTGTAATCCTAGCACTTGGGAGGCTGTGGCGGGAGGATTGCTTGAAGCCAGGATTCGAGACTAGCTTAAGCAAGAGCGAAACCTCATCTCTACAGAAAACATAGAAGAATTAGCCAAGTATGGTGGCACACGCCTGTAGTCTCAGCTACTCGGGAGTAGCTGAGCCCAGGGGTTTGAGGTTGCAGTGAGGTATGATGATGCCACTGCACTGTAGCCTGGATGACAGAGCGAGACCCTGTCTCAAAAAGTAAAAAATAAAAAGAGGCCGGGTACCATGGCACACGCCTGTAATCCTAAGGTCAGAGGATCACTTGAGGCCAGGAGTTCAAGACCAGTCTGAGCAAGAGCAAGACTCTGTCTCATCCAAAAAATTTTTAGAAATAGAAAAAATTAGCTAGGCATAGTGCGGTTCACCTGTAGTTCTAGCTACTCAGGAGGCAGAGGCAGGAGGATCGCTTGAGCCCAGGAGCTTGAGATTGCAATGAGGTATGATGATGTCATTTCACTCTAGACAACAGAGTGAGACCCTGTCTCAAAAAAAAAAAAAAGGAAAGGAGAAGAAAAGAAAGCTAAAAACCAGTGAGCTAAGGATCCATCTTAAGAAGTTAGAAAAAGGCCGGGTGCGGTGGCTCATGCCTATAATCTCAGCACTCTGGGAGGCCGAGGCGGGAGGATTGCTTGAGCTCAGGAGTTTGAGACCGGCCTGAGCAAGAGCGAGACCTGGTCTCTACTAAAAATGTAAAAATTAGCCAGGCGTTACGGTGCGCACCTATAGTCCCAGCTACTTGGGAGGCTGAGGCAGGAGGATAGCTTGAGCCCAGGAGTTTGAGGTTATTGTGAGCTAGGCTGATGCCACGGCACCCTACTCAAGGCAACGGGGTGAGACTCTGTCTCAAGAAAAAAGAAGTTATAAACAGAATAGCAAATGAAACCCAAAGAAAATAGAAGAGAGGAAATAAAAGAAACAGCATAAATGTATTAAATTTGAAAATGTACAATTCAACAGAGAGGACCAACAGACCCTAAGTTGGTTCAACTCTTTTGAGGAGTTTTGCTGAGAAACAGTGAAGTAGCTGGAGGGAGGTGTCTGCCATGGAGTCAAAAGAAGGGTTTTGTAAAGCGCATAATAAGGATAGCATCACAGTCTGCTTCTTGTAAAAATATTTTTTTCATGCAACAAATATTTAATGAGCATCTACTATGTGCCAGGGACTGTCCTGACACTTGGGAACTCACAGAGCTTCCTGCAAGAGTGTCCATTCTTATGGGTGGAGACAGACAGTAAATAATAAACATAAAAATAAATGAATCATACAGTGTTGGAAAGTGATGCATGCTATGGGCGGGAGGAGAGGAAGGAAGGAGGGGAGGGAGGAAATCCCAGTGGATCTTGTGCTCTCGTGGAGGGGTGACCCGAGGGAGGAGCTGACAGTTTGTCAGTGCCAGTGGACGGGGGGCAGAATGTGTGGGCTCAGACACAAGTAGTCAGGGAGAAGGGTAGTGAGGACTTCTGGAAATTCTATGCCCGTTATTTCTATATTTTCAGTTAAACTATTTCCCATGACCTAAAATATATCTTTTGGTGTGTTTGAAGGCCTTGTATTGTATGATTGGTTTGAATTTTATTTTGCTGAAGCTCATTCAAGTTGGCTCCTTACCTCTGCAGCGAGTCATTTGCTCTAAATTTTTAATAACTCAAAGCCTACTGGAAGTACCTTAAAGCTGGGGTTAAAGTTAGTAGAGCTCTTTGGTCCTAAAGGTAAACCCCAACATGCCTGCAGACTTCTCTGGGGATGCCTGCTCGGGCTCCCGGGGGCAGCTTCCAAAATATGATTTCAGAAAAGGGGTGCAATCCTGCAATATGCAGCTTTAAAGCTCTGTTGTCTGCCTATTATGGATGCCAACTGTGGATTCAGTTTCTTAACAGTTGCAATGGTGTGTAATAAAATTTCCAAGGCAATTCACTGTGCTTCTTTATGAGACAAATATATTGCAACCCACGAGACCCAGGTTGCCGGTTGTAGCTTTGGTTTGCATGAAGAATGTGCACATGGAAATACTCGGGAGTTCTTTGTTTTTCTTGTTGTTTGGGGCAAAGGGAGGGGCAGGATTAATTTATGTTTCTCATTTGCTGAAGACAATAGGGAAATAACATTCAGAAAAGGCAAATGAAATTTATTAATAAAAATCAGCCTCTAGATTATACAGACCTTGTAGCAGAATTCTTACGGAGAATTTCTAGAGTGAAAGCTGGCCCTGTAGTCCCTTCAAATCCATGCTGAGATCCAGCCTTCCCACCTTCCCGTTCATGTGGCTGTCAGAGTGGTGGAATATGATTGGCTGACAGCAGCAGCCTTTACCGTTCTGCTCTTTCTTTTTTCCAGAGATGCCATAACAAAAATGAAAGATGTCTACCTAAAGAATCCTCAGATGGGTGACCCAGCCAGTTTGGATCACAAATTAGCCGAAGTCAGCCAAAATATAGAAAAACTGAGACTAGAGACCCAGAAATTTGAGGTATGAAAACTCTGCTGTTGAAAAGCTTTGTTGGAAACAAAGAGACAGAAAGAGGAACAGGTGCCGCTCCACGTGTATCGGTGCAGACACCAGCGGCTCTTTCTCTGGGCCAGTCGCAGCTGGGACTGCCAGGCTGTTCCATGAGTTACAGTAAAAGAAAAAATATACCGTTACCTGCCCAGTGCTCTGCTTTTCAGCACATCCAATTTTAATTGTCTCTCTTAAAAGTGACTGTGTTGAAAGTTGTATTTGTATACAGTGTTGTCTTTTAAGTGTTTTCCTTAAGTTTGTCCTGCTTCATCTCATGTTCGTATGATTGGGAGTATAGAGCCGTCCATCAGCTTAGTGATTCAAAATGGCAATGAAAAAAATCACCGACATGTGTTATCATTCTTTCAGAGGCCTTACAATGGAAAGGTTACGTGTGTGAAAATAGGTAGGAAGCACAAATAATAAATGTGTTAAGGAAAGAGAGGAACACTCAAAAGCTATAAACCCACTGCCCCCACCAGATTTAAGGACTAGAGGGCGGCCAGAGGCAGTGGCTCACACCTGTAATCCCAGCACTTTGGGAAGCAAAGCCAGGAGGATCGCTTGAGCCCAGGACTTTGAGGTTGCTGTGAGCTAGGATGATGCCACTGCACTCTATCCTGGGTGACAGAGCAAGACCCTGTCTCCAAAAAAAAAGAGACTAGAGACCATGGAAAAATAAATTAGCAACTGCTGATTCTAATCGAAATAGATCGTTTCTAGCAATGAAGGGTCAAATATGGCTTTTTTTTTCATTCTTTTTAGAATCCGTCAATAAGTTATTAATGTTCCATTGAGCTTTTGGAACCTAGAAATATCCTTTTCTGATCATTTTTATTCCTTTGCCTTCTTTAAACTATTTCAAATAATGTTGAAGATAATTTTATCCGCTTTGATTTCCTACATGCAAGTTTAATCACTGTTAAAAAAAATTGCATTGCACTCCCGAAAAATGGGAAGTGTGGCTTTCAGATCGAGTCAGTGGGTAAGTGTAGCTGACCCTCAGGTATCCCAGGGTGAACTCAGGATCACAGAATTTTTGGAACCAGAAGGAACTGGAAAAGACTTGTCCAAGATCACACGGCTGCTTAAAGCACATGGGTATAAAACAGAACAGTGTTCCTTCTGCCACACTGTGGGCAACTGCATAAATACGAGTTTGCTTCCACTTCTCCAACTTTGGGTGAAATTGAAGCAGCTACTTTTGAGTATATCCATACGGTTGAACGCGGGTGACGTAGACACCCTGTCCCCACGTGGACCTTCTTGCATCGGTGTAAATGACTGAGGAGCAGCCCGTGAATTTGGGGCCTTAAGACTTCCTGGTCTGGCCTCCAGATGAACTTAGGCCAGAGTCTTTCACTGCTTTGTTTCCAGGCCTGGCTGGCTGAGGTTGAAGGCCGACTCCCCGCACGCAGCGAGCAGGCCCGGCGGCAGAGCGGCCTGTACGACAGCCAGAACCCTCCAACAGTCAACAACTGCGCCCAAGACCGGGAGAGGTACAGTATCTGTGCAGCGGAGGAAATGTGCTTTGCATTCATTTCTAAATTCCCGAATTTGGAAATGAGCATAAGGCACTTGTTAGATGCCAGAATATCTGTTAGGATTGACCTCTGATTCTTCCCGTGGTGCAAATTTATAATTGAACGTGGGTGGCGATCTAAGCATGGGGATGATTTAAAACGGTCTTAATGACAACCCGGGAGGGGGTTGCATGCGGTCACAGGACTAAATTCAAGTCCTCCTTGGGACCAGTCGCTATAGTTGCTGTATGTTTTCCTTTCTTGAGCAGCCCAGATGGCAGTTACACAGAGGAGCAAAGCCAGGAGAGTGAGGTGAAGGTGCTGGCCACGGATTTCGATGACGAGTTTGATGATGAGGAGCCCCTTCCTGCCATAGGGACTTGCAAAGCTCTCTACACGTTTGAAGGTGACACTTCATGTCGGCTGGATTCCCCTGCCTTTTATCAACTATGTCTGAGTCACTCTTCTCTTTCTGTGACCAGACCTTTCTTTCCTTAGAAGCCTTGCAGCTCTTTCTCTGTTATGCTTTTGTCCTACTCATAGTAGTAGTAGTGTTTTTATAGAGACAGGGTCTCGCCTTGTCACCAGGCTGGAGTGCACCAGTGCGATCACAGCTCACTGCAGCCTCGAATTTCTGGGCTCAAGTGATCCTCCTGTCTCAGCCTCCTGAGTAGCTGGGACTATAGGTGCCACCACACCTGGCTAATTTTTTTTTTTCTGTAGAGACAGGGTCTTGCTCTGTTGCTGAGGCTGGTCTCAAACTCCTAGCCTCAAGCAATCCTCCCCCCTCAGCCTCCCCAAGCCTATTTGGTTGATGGCTGTGTATTTTGACTTTTGATTTGTATAATTTAACAGCTTTCAGAGTGGATGGAATGGAATGTTTTTTTCCTAGGGATGGAATAATAGTTGTATCATCCATCATTCATTTAACACTTACAGAGCTTCTGTCTTGTAAAGGCCAGAGAAGGGGTGGGATGCAGGCGGTGTGGCAGGGCACCTGCCCGTAGGGAAATCAGGCAGACACAGGTGGGAGAGGACAGCTTGCAGTGTTTACCAGAGGAGGGGTCCAGAGTGACGGGGAGCTCACGGGAGAATGAGACCACTTCCTTGAGGAAGTTTAGACAACCCGCCATGGCACGGGTTGTGTGCCAGCATGGGGGTCGTGTGGCCAGAGCTCAGAGGTCTCAAGTGGTAATAATGGAATACGCCCGTGGAAAGTGGCACGGGCCATTGTTGGGGCAGGGGGATAAGAGAAACCTTTGGATTTTATTCGGCAGACATCAAGGGGCTATTGAAAGTACTTGAGCGAGTGTGGGTGTGCACAGAGCTATACCTTAGGAGATTTTTTAACTGATGCAAAGTATTTATTCCAAGTTAGTTATTTTACGCAGTTGTCCCCCTCAACAGACTTGTGATAACCACGTCTTTTAAATCTGTATATAATGTTATCAATATAATCTTAATCTTTGAAGTCTCATAAAAATTTATATTTTACAATCCACCCTGAATATCAAGGCTGCAAGGATAACACAACGTTTCCTATATCCTTAGGGGATTTATTGGCACATGTGTAGGTTCAGTTAGGAAACAGGGAGCATGGGTAGGAAGACTGGCCTCGTGTTTCCAAACTGACGAGCCCGGACACCATATCCCGAGAGCGTTAAAGAGGATGCTGCGGAAAAAAGCTATCAGAGCTCCAGCAAGTTTGGGAAGCCCTGGGATACATGGATTTTACATATTTCTTTACAGCAGGACTTTTCAGAGCCTTTAATAGACTAAATGTTCATTGTGACGAAACAAGAAAGAAGTGCCAGGTTAAATGTTCCCAGTTTTACTTCACATCCAACCACCGCCCCCTCCCCTTGTCCTCCCCTGCCCCCAACTCTGTTTCCCCTGCTGATAGCTCTCTGAATAATTCGCCTTCCTGAAAACCATGTGGGGAGTGGTGCCTTCTTTACGATCTTAGCAAATGGCCTGCGGGGCCTCGATTAAGGATGCAACAGAGACACTGAAGTTAAACTTTAGGGCTGATTGGAAGTTGGAAAGGAAAAGGAGAGGAAATCAAACGTGAGTCCCAAGTTGCATTCCTGGGACAATGGAGTGTCCAGTGAAATGGGGGAGCAGAAGGAGGACCTAGTTTGGGAGGAAAAATAGTGAATTCGGGTTCACTCATGTTGCATTTCTAGCGCCGGGGCCACGTCAGGGCGGAAGCGCGCTGCAGGCACTAGGAAAGGAGGAAGCTTCGCTGCGGAAACATGCCAGAGTGGGAGAAAGCCATGTGCGAACGCTGCCTAGAGGGCTGCAGTTGAAGTCATGGGGCCACTTTCCCTCCAAGAGAGATAGAGGTTTCACCCCACGGGGGAGCGGTGTACTTGCCATTCTGGGAGGAAGAAGAAAGAGGCCCCTGGAGGACTTAGAGAAGGGTCCTCAGGGAGACCTGGAAGGTCGTGTGTAGGGGAGGGAGTGTCAGGGCAGTGAGTGAGGGGTCAGTGCATCTGAGAGGTCCAAGGGGATGAGTTCTGTACAGCCTTCATCTTTTTCTTTTTTTTTTTTTTGAGTCAGGGTCTTGCTCTGTCGCCCAGGCTGCAGTGCTGGTGCAATCACAGCTCACTTACAGCCTCGAGCTCTTGGGCTCAAGGGATCCTCCTGCCTCAGCCTCTTGAGTAGCTAGGACATAGGCGTGTGCCACCCAGCTAATTTTTTTTACTTTTTGTAGAGATGGGGACTCACTATGTTGCTCAGGCTGGTCTTGTCCTGGCCTTCAAGTGATCCTCCCACCTCAGCCTCCTAAAAGTGCTGGGCTGATGGGTGTGAGCTACCGCACCCGGCCAGGCCTCATGTTTTATTACACTCATTTCATCACAAAGATGGCTGTTTGCTTTCTACCTGAATTTGACAAGACCCCTAAACTATTCCGATACTGCTTTTTCAGGTCAGAATGAAGGCACCATCTCTGTAGTTGAAGGAGAAACGCTGTATGTCATAGAGGAAGACAAAGGTGACGGGTGGACCCGCATTCGGAGAAATGAAGATGAGGAGGGTTACGTCCCCACTTCATACGTCGAAGTCTATTTGGACAAAAATGCCAAAGGTGCTAAGACTTATATTTAATACCACTTAAAAAAAAACTTTAAAAAAAGTTGGAGTTGTTTCTTCCCACAACTGTGGCAGTTACAGGCATTTCCTCCCGGGACTGGACGGAGAGCGCCGCGGTGCGTGTTTCGTGCAGTCTCCCGGTGGACTCGCAGGCTCCGTGCACCGAATCGCCTTGTCTAGTGTTGACTGTGATCACGTTTCTTGCTGATGAAATTTTATGTGGAAAGCTGCCAGCTGCCAATTTACAACCGTGTCATTCAAAATCCGATACACGTTTCTTCCTTTGGCAGCATCTGCAGATGACAAAGTTGCATTCTAACTTCCAATCAATACTTCTGAATTAAAAAGTCCACACGTGTCACGTGGGTGCAGAAGACGTCAGTTCTTTCATTTCTATCTGGTTGAGTTATGTTAGGAGGTTACATTTTGCAACTTAATAAACCATGCTAGCTTGTTAAATTTTGTAATCATTCACTTGGGAGGAAGTCATAATTAAGATAAAACGTTCCCCTTCTTGAGTAAAGACGTAAATAAGATTCTTATGTTGGTACCAAAGCATGTATTTTTACTTAAACATGGTTAAATTGTTGTGAGATCATCATGATTATCCGATAACGTCTATATGATCCCAAACAACCAATTGAAATCTGGAAAAATTTGGTCAGTTAACCAGTTGATTTTCACAAGACATGACTGATCATCTGAGCTCCACCTAATTGGCAGTTGATCCGATGTGCCAATGCCGTCTGGATCAGCTTATTTAAAAGCAGGTCATGGCTGTGCCTCAGCTCCCTTTGGCTGTGATTTCCTCACACTTGGTTGTTTCTGTTGGAGTTTTGTGGCAAGTAGAGCATATTCAGCTCAGACTTGCCCTGGCAGGGCTATAAATAGAACTTGGTATGGCGGCAGCTGCTTCTACACACAGGCACCTCACTTTTCAAAGGGGGGATTCCTTATTTTTAAATCATTAGCAATATTTGAATTTCCTGGAAATTGTTTCAGAATGTCTGGCTCATTTTATGTAATTAACTATAGCCAGATTAAAATAAAATGTTTCATCATCTTTAAGGAATCTGGGCCACTTGGGAATTTACGTTTTTAAGTTGGCACTAAGGAGGGAGGGTAGATATGAAGTTGGTCGCACGCACGGACGGTTACCGGGCCCAGAATTTGTGCCCATTGCTGGAATCCACACCGAGATCACAGAGAACCAGTTATACATGGGTCAGAATGAAGGTGTTGGGTTAAGATTCTCTTTGTATTTGACTTTGAAAATTCTTTATGTGTGTTCTTACTTTTAAGTAGGAAATCAACTTCTTGCCTCTACGTTGTGGGTTCATTTTATAAGCTCACGTCATTTTCAAGCTGAGTTTTCAAGGCGATACTGCACGCCCGGGCTCTAGAACCTGGCAAGAGTGACAGGTGCTTGTTGCTGTGTTTCAAGATTCCAGCAGCAAATTCCCTTACATTTCACAAGGGCCACCAAAATGGAATCTAGTCGTCTTTACTTAATGGCAGCCTGATTTTGTTTAAAACACACTTTTCTCAGGCGGTTGCAAAGACAGTACAGAGAGGCCCCACGTACCTTCCGCTCCGTTTCCCCAGTGGCTGTGTCTTACACGGCTACGGCGCGGTGTCAAAAGCAGGAAGCCAGTGTTGGTCAGCACGATTTTAAAAATATGTGTGAATTTTGTAATTAAAATTCTTTGGAATACTTTTCCTTACATAACATCCATAAAGCCACTCCTCCTGACCCCAGGCCTCTTTGGGGGAAGTGTTTCAGTTCTCCTTTGTAAGAACTGCAGCAAGAAAAGAAAATCAGCTGATCCTTTAACGACAGGGATTAGTTCTAATGAGCAGTAGGAAGTTTCCAGCTTTCTGTATGTAACCAAGTGAAAATCTGACGTTTCTGTGCGATGATGAACTCATTTCCAGCCTATGTACTACAAGAGAAAGCCAACTAGACACTGAAAAAGTCTAAAATGGGGTAAAACAACATTCATTAGCCTTTCAAAAACCTGCTCTGAAAATAGGGCATTCTGTCAAGTTGTGCTTTTTTTCCCTTTAGAATTACGCAAATTTGATTCAGAAAATAGCCCAATTGGTTTGCGAGGAGGGGGTGTTGGTTTGGACACATAAATTTACAATTATTAAGCTGTATGCCTCCGTAACTATGACAGATGAATCTACATAATACCGACGACACAGTGAAGATACTTTGTAGTTTCGGTTCCCTTTGGTCCATGCGTGAAGTATTAGAAAACGTTGGAACGATTCCCAAAGAATCAGGACTCTCCATTTCCACCCCAAGTATACTAGTTTTCTTCCAACAGGTCTCTGTTAAAAATAAAAGAAGCAAAATCTCAGCTGTTGATAACGTTTTCACACTGAGAGGTTGATCGTGTGTGTGTAGACGCCTTTCCTCCCGACCTTCCTTGCGAATCTGTCCGACCTCCCGGGAAACACCGCTCCCCTTAGACTCCTCCGGCCTCAGCAGGGCTGCCGCTTCCTGCTGCCTGTGGCCGAGAGCGGTGGTTTTATTTTTAATAATGCCTGTGCACTTTGTGTGTCTGTGTGTGTGTGTGTGTGTGTGTGGTGTCTACGATGTGCTTATTTAATAATTGCCAAACTATTTAGACTAGAGTAACTTCCAACTGGTCAACTGGATTGTGACTTTCTTCTTTTGTGGTTTTGGTTTTGTTTTTTGAAATTGCTTTCTGTTAAACATGTCCGTAATTCCCTCCACAGAATATATTTGTATATACTGCAATTTAAAAACTAAAAGGAGTACTTGAATGAATTGATTTCGCGTTTTACTCTGCTATCTGTTTGTTTTATTGGTTATTCTGCTGCCTAATGACCTTTTTGTTTTCGTAACTGCTGGGAAGCCGCATGGCCTCCTGCGCTGGTAGCCACGAGGTCCCCTGCCGGCTGCTCCACAGAGTTTATTATAAACACTTGGGTTCTGAGTAAGTTTTGTTTCCATGTGGCCAAAATGGTTGTTTCTTTCTATTCTTATCCTAAAAGAAAAGAATCTGTCTGGCATCTTTGAGCTGTGCCCTCGTATCTGCCGCTCTAATAAACGTTATATTTTTCCTCAGTGTTGTGTATTTGAAGTGATTTTTCACCTTTCCAAGAAAATTATCCTGTGTAGTATGAATACTTAACTCTTTCGTCTTTAGTAATGGGGAATTTTCTGGCCAAATGCTTTTTAAAAATTCTGCCTTCCACCCCCTTTCCAATGATGACATCTTCCCTGTTTCTCACCCTGTGGGGACGCAAGGGTCTGAACAGTCTGTGTGTCGTGTTTCTCTCCTCCCGCCCCAAGATAAAGGACTTTCACTGTTTATTGCTGAGTGAACACAGAGTGACGAGTTTTCCTTTTCTCCAAAGATTTTACGTTGCACGGCTAAAGAACCAGGAGTGTCAGTCAGAGAGGGGATCGGGCCTTGATGTTCCTTGCGCCATTCTGAGAAACACCCATTTCTTTCTCTTGAAACTAAACTTACTGGAAACATGAGATGGACGGCTGCGTCCGCCTCCGTTTTGGGCCTCCCCTAACCCTGAAGTAAAGGCTAGCTAAGGGTCCGCGTTAAACCGTGAAAGTTCCTTATCTGGGATGTACCCTGTAGTAACCCATTGCTCTAAACCCCCTTCTCTCCCTTCTCCCCCTCCCCTCCCCCAGGGCGGTGCAGTTTGCAGCCCTGAGCAAATGCCCGCCTCTAACCTGCTGCCTTCTTCTCTAACAGAGGCTTTCTCTCTTTCTTTTTGTGTTCTAGATTCCTAAAGGTGGTGTACGCCTGTGCGAGCCTCGGGGGAGCCTTCCCAGGAGAAAGCCCTCGGCCTGGCCTGCTTGTCTCCACAGCCCCAGTGCCCCTGCGGCCACACTGCCCTGCCCCGCCCACGCTGCTGTGGGGCAGCCCCCGCTGGCAGCGGCATCCCTGCTGGCCTTGCCCTGTCCTCTCCGCAGCATGCTACTTATGGCCCAGCCCCTCCCACGGCCTGTCTGGCTGCCTTGAGGGGGCCAGGCCTCTCCCCCACACCCCCCACAGCGGGGTCATCCTCGTCGCTCCCACCCTCGCAGGCCACCAAGACGGTGGGACACTCGCGCCCACCCCTCCCTTGCTCCTTGCTGGGCCCTCAGTCCACCCGGGCTCGTGCTGGCCGGTCCTTCCGCATTTCACACTGTGCCTTCTGTGGAAACTTCGCCACCGTCTCCCGGGGAGACCGACAGGACAGGACCTGGAGGGTCAGACGCGCACCAGGTGGACTGAGCTCCCAGCTGTCACGAACGTGCCCGGGACGATCACCTTAGGAAATACTTCCTCCTTTCCCAAGACCATTAAGTATTCCGTGTCCTTCTCTGATTCCGGGCTCGTGCCTCCTGCTAAGCGCCAGCCTGCCCGGCCTCGGCGCCTGGCGGGCGCGGGGGACACGCACACGTTTTTCCGGAGCCCTGTCCCCCGGGGCCGGCCTGCCGTCTGGCCTGTGTCCACCTTTCAGGAGGAGCACCTCGGCCCGCCCTCCCCAACGTCTCCCTGTCCCTGCGGCCAGTCTCACCCCCGCGCCCGCTCGCTGCAGAGCCAACGCCCCCCACCCCGGCCCACGGCGAGCATCTCAGCGTCACGGCGCAGTCCTGGCCGAAGCCCCCGTGCCTCCGTGGTCCCTCTGTTCCCGCGGCCGCCGCTTCCGCATTTTCTCACAGGCCCTTCAGGTCGTGCGGGATTAACAGTTTGCGTTCGGAGCTGAGTTTCCTTCCCCTTCCGGATCTTGGAGGAGAAACCAAGGTCGTGCAGCCCGTGGCCCCGCACCTTAGAGGGGCGCGGCCTGTCTTCTCACTCGGTGCCGACGCGGCCAAGGGACGGAGTCCGCTGTGAGCTGCTGTGACCGGGCCGGCGGCGGAAGCGGAAGGGTGACCCGGGCATCCTCGCTCTCCTGCTTGGCTTTGTGACTAGGTGGTCACCTCAAGCATCCTCAATCCTTCTTGACGTCTATGAATCTAAGACAAGGAAGTCCCTCAGGAGCCAGCGGGACAGGGACGGAGTCGCCAGGTCCTCAGAGTCGGGCCTGTCTTTGTTCGTGGCTCATCCTGTGTGTGGAGCCTGGGAAGTCGATCGCTCCTCTCGGCAAACCAGGTGGCCACGCACCACCCTTCAGGAGCGACTCAGTCTACCCTCGGGAACAGGACTGCACGGCAAGGACGTGCCAGGGCGAGCAGCTGGAGGGGAAGTGGCTTCAGGTTTAGGGAGTGAGCGAGCATGAGCCTTCTCTCGCTCTTTCTTCCCCAAGGCGAGGCTAAGCCCAGGGGACTGACCACTGCCTGCTGGAGAGCCTCTGCAGCCTCGGAAGTCTCGGGGTTCCCGTCTCTGCCACAGGCGACCCCACTGTGGCACACTCCCCGGTCACAGGAGAGCGCGGGCCTGGCGGATGGGACGGAAGCTGGCAGTCGGGATACCGCAGGGCCTCCCCTCTGCGCCTGCAAACCAGCCGGCGCGTGGCCGGCACAGCGCCCGCGCTCCAAGCAGGGGCTCCTCTGTCAACAGGGTGCACGGGGTCTCCAGGGGCTTCTGAACTCTGCCGGGTCAGGCTGACCGCTCTCCACCCACAAGGATGCTCAATGGGATTTTTTAAATCTGATTTCAGAACCTCGGGAATGCATGTGCGCCGCATCTTTCCTGTCATGGGTCCGAATAGATTAGTTTCTTGCAACATAGGGGAAAAGGTATAAGCTGTAGTGATTCGTTCTTTGAATGTCTGTCACATCCAACATAGGGTATGCTTGTCTCCTCGTGTCCCTGCGTCCTTTTTAACCTTCTGTACCGCCTGTGTCCAGAAAAGAATGGACGGCGAGTGCTTTCAAACGTTTAACCTTGGCGTCCGCGTCCCTGCCAGTCTGCGTGGCTACGTGGAGAGCGGCCTGGCCCAGCTGGGCTTGTTGGAGCAGATCCGCTGTTCTGGGGTCGTCGGGGTACAGCATTTACTCTGGGAATCCTACCGCGAAGCCCCGCGCCCGTTACTACGGAGCCGCCGGGTAGAGCGCAGGGTCGGCGTGGGCTTCCCCGTGAGCTCCCCGCCCCGTCCTCGGCCTGGCGTTTCTCTGCCAATGCTAGAATATCGTTGTGTTGTAAGATGACTAATTTTAAAAGAACCAGCCCTGAAGATGACTTAAAAACAAAATGAAATGAGAGGAACTTGTCGTTTACCCGGTTTTTCCATCGCAGGATGGGAGAAAATGAAAAGGCCTGGGAAGCGGTAGTGGGATTTCCCTTTGGGTTTTTATCACGCTCGTGCTGGAGAGGAGCCCGCAGCTTGTCTAACCAGCATAGCACAGGGGCCCCCGATGCCTTTGGGTAACATCTGTAATCACAGAAGAAAGTTTACACAACATAAAAGAGTTATGTTCATACTAAGTATTTTTCCAGAAGTTTCGGTTTCATGTTTCTTATTGGCTCCGCCTGCCGTGCTTATGTCATCCAAAAACTTCTTTTAAAAAAAAGATCCAAAATTCTATTTTAACCTGATGTTGAGCACCTTGAAACTGTTTGTGTGTGTTGCACTAACGCTAAACGTCGGAGGCGTTCCACCGTTGTGAAGGCCTGTCGCCATTGTGAAGGTCCTGGGGTTGCCCATTTGTCTCTGGAGATGGAATTAAACCAAATAAAGTGCTTCCATCGGAAGGCTTCTGTTGACCTTGTAACTATATGTTCATCCCCTAAATGTCCAATAAAAGTATAACTTGTGGCAGTGTCCTGGGACTGTTCTGTTGCATGAAGAGGCAACTCATTGTGCCAGCAGCCTAGTGTTGTCAGAAGTCCCTTGGGCTGGAGACCTAGAAGGCTCTAAATGTCAGCCCCAGCCACTGAGGGGAAGGCTGTCGGACACTGATGGGACATTCAGGTGCAACGGTTTGGGGAGGCTCCTTTTTTTGGCATAGAGATTCAGCTGGTGGCCACTCCAGCCTTCCAGGGGCCACTGTTGCTTGGGCAGGGGCGGGGGGAGGTGGTGGAATGTGAGCAAGCCTGAGCTCCATGGGTGACCTGGTGTCACCAGCGCTCAAGCCCATGCTCTTGGTAGCTTGGCTGCAACCACCAGTGTCTGTGAAGCTGCAGGCGGCACGGAGCGGCTTTGGGACAACTATCAAGGGCAGGCCTGGCACCCGCAGGGCGTGTGCTGCTAGTAGGAGGCCGTTTCCACAACCAGGTTTGAGAATTTCACCCCAGCCTTTTGGGGGAAGATAGGATGGTTTGTGCCCACGCTTGTGTTTCCTAAGGGGTTTCACAGCTGTTTTAGGAAGGCAGGGCAGCCCTGCTGGGCCGAGGTTGACACTGAGCCTGGGGCGGAGGAGGAAGCGCCTCTCCCGCAGGTGCTCATCATCGCCTCCCTGAGCACCCGGCACACGGGCTGGGCCACAGCTGCTGGTCCTCAGCAAGAGCTGGCGTGGGCCCCGGGCAAGGTCAATCTATCGTCTTACTAACTGGAAGCTGCTGTCTGCGTTGCCAGCGTGTTCCTTCTGGACGCTGACAGCTGAGGGCAGGAGATGGGGTGCTCCCAACTGTCTCCCGGGGATCTGCCTTCTGAGAAGAGCCTCACTCCCACACTGAGGCACCTGGAGCTGCGTTTGCTGATTTGGGGCCTCCGTTTGCTCGAGTGTGGACGCCACTCCTCATAGCTTGGGAACAGTGGAGATGTGTTGCCACACGATTCCTTTTGGGGTGCACTGAGGAAGCCTCTTGAAGCCATAGTTTCAAACAGCAGGAAACTCCTGACTCAGAGGCTCCGGAGAGGCACAGACCTGTGGGCCAGGCTCCTCCGGTAGGTCAGGAAATATCAGCCCGCCCGGCCGCCCCCGCCACCCCCACCTGCCCTGGGTGCGCCTGGGCCTGGGTGGCGGTTTTTCCGCAGGGGCAGCAGCGCCCCCTCGTGGTAGGAGGAGGCAGAGAGAGGAGGCCCCCGGGGATGACCAGGAATGAAATGGAACGGGTCAGAGGCCGGGGTTCAGGTGTGCCTCTCCCTTTTGTTTTTATTACAGCAAAGAGATTCTGAAACTTTGCAATCCATCAGACAGCCTGCAAATCGAACTCTGAACTGCTGCTGCCGAAGCCGGACGGTGGAGGGAAAGAGCAGGGGCCAGGCAGCGACCCCTGCCTAGATGAGGCCTCGTCCCTGACCCTGTGCCCTTTCCTGAGAAGGGCAGGGCTGAGCTGTGTGGCCAGCACCCTCTGAGACCAGGGATTAATCCGTGAGGGGTGCCAGCTGGCACTCGGCGCTCTCTGTGCGTGTCAGGAGGAAAGTTGCAGCAAGCACCCATTAAGCCTTGATTTAAACACTTCTCCATCCAGACGCCATGTGAGTGACGTCAGCTGGGGATGTCTCTGGGTCACAAAAGGTACAGAAGCATGGAAAGGCCCCCATGTACCTTTGTCCTCAGTGCTAAGGGGCCAAAAGCCGTGGGGAGAAATGCTCACCAAGATCCGCCCTCCCGGCTGGGGAGTGGGAAGGATCCTCTCCACCCAGGCACCCGCGGGCCCAGCCCCAGGACAGGCTCAGGGGTGTGGCGTCCTCCAGCTGCGCTGGGCGGGGTCCTGCCCACGTCCTTCAAACCCTTCCAGTTGCAGCTCTGGGCTGGTCATTGGGGTCAGATCAAAGGAAGGACTGGAGGCTACATCCCTGAGACCGCTTTCCAGAACATGATTTGCCCACACTGTTTGCTGACTTTTCATAGTTAATTTCTTCTGTACTTGAGCTGCCTGTAGTCCCAGGCACTCCAGAGGCTGAGGCAGGAGGCGGGAGGATGGCTTGAGGCCAGGAGTTGGAGGCTGCAGTGAGCACTGATCACGCCACTGCACTCTAGCCTGGGCGACAGAGTAAGACTTAGTCTCTCTTAAAAAAAAAATTTCCTACGCACCCATCTCGGCCTTGGTACACAGCAAACAAGTTTGCGTGTCCGTAAGTAAAGCTGTAGCAGGGAGCAGCCAGAGGGAGGTGCAATTCCCAAAGCCCACTTACTACTCCGAGAATGAGGCAGATTCTCGCTCAGGATAACGTACATGGGCACTGAGTTTGCACTAGAATTAAGGTAGGAGACTACTCTTTCCGGGTGGCTGCACCTTGCAAATGTATTTTCTGGGGCAGGTTTGTGAGAAGAACCACAGGCAGGTGGAGAGGCCGGCAGCGAAGGCGGCAGCTTGGCCGCAGACACCCCAATGCTGCAGGGCGGCTTCCCGGCCCCTCGCGGCTGGCGCCATGCCCAGCCACCGCAGCTCACGGGGACAGAGATGGGGCGCCGAGCGTTTCCTGCCCGCCTTGTCTGAGGTGAACCACCAGACTCCAGCTTCTAAGTCTGGCGGAGCCCTAGAAGCCAGGTGTCTCAAGTCTAGCGGAAACAGACAGATCGGTACCTATTTCTCTCTCACCTTCCAGAGTGCAAGAAATGTCTCCAAACCTGCGAAATAAATCCTCCAGCCAAAATTCATTCTCATCTTCCATGTTAAACAAGAAAGTCAGTCACAAAACACGTACCACGGCACTTCATGTGTCTATAACCTTCAAATGTGAGCGAAGCTGAAAATACTGCATAGAGATACACGCGTGATGTAACTAAAGAGGTTTGAGTGACACGCAGGCAAGGGGCAGACTGACCCGGATCGCCCAGGGGCAGGCCCTTCGTGAAGTAATACATAAATCTCAAATTCTTCTGCCACCCCAGTAAAAGCCCGAAAAGTAAAAACCCAATGAAAAAGGCAGGGACTATAAAACACCCCCGTTGGGGAGCCCTGTGCCGACAGCAGAGGCTGCAGTGAGGAAGGGGCCGCCCTCACCAGGAGCCCAGGGCCTGGGAGGGAGGCAGCCACCTGTCTGGGTGGCCAGTGGGGGACCGGCCTGTGGGATGTGCTGGCTTCAGCCACTGGCCACACCTGGCCCTGCTTCTCCGGGCAGGAGCTGGTTCCAGGAAAGCCAAGATGCTGACGGGTGTCAAAAGTGGCCTGGCCTCCGCGTCCCCCAGCCTCGGCAGCCTCCATCCAGATGGAGGAAGCCCTGCTAAAGCCCCTCCCGCGCCGGTCATTTGTAACATGGCCGCAGTGGCTCTACAGACCTGTGAGGACAGAAGACCCTTCCCCCCGGCCCAGGGTGGGGGAGCTTCACTCCTCCCTCCAGTGACAGAGTCAGAGGCGGTGAGCACAGAGGCAACAGTGCGGGCTGCAGGGATACATCTGTGTTTATTATGACATTCTGAGCACAAGCCGGACCTCGCAGACCTGGGGCAGTCACAACCTGCACAGTGGACTCCACGGCCAACAGTGCACAGGCACCGCAAGGGCTCTGTGGTGGCAGCTCTGAGGAGACCACGGCCAATGTCAAGAAACTCCCCCAGAGGCTGCCCGACTTGGTGGGGAAGGAGCAGGGTCCCGGTAAAGCAAGATCCCCAGAGTGAGGCCTGGGCCCACTGCCCCTGCCTGCTGGAATGCACCAGCATCTGCTTCCACACACGAAGGCCACAGCAGCTTGGGGGCTTGGCTCCAGGACCCCTCCCCACCCCCATCTGCTTTTTGGGGGCTGGGACGCCACTGGGAGCAAGCCTCAGCCCTGGTGTGCTCCACAGGCCCCAGAGCCTCAGCTCTTCCAAGGACCTGCTTGCGGGAGCTGCCCCCACGCTCAGTCTCCAGGGCGGCCACGTGGGGTGGAAGGGAAGCGTCTTCTCCAGCATCGGCCCGGGGAAAGCTGCGTCAGCAGCAAACACCAGCAGTGTGAGGTATTTCTGTGTCACCATCTGGGTCCCTGGTGGGGGCTTGGCAAATATTCCACGAGGAGGGTCTGCTGAGCTGGGAGGCCAATGACAGCAGTGACGGCCCAGGTGCCTCCAAAACATCCCCGACTGGCAAATCCCGCCGCTCGCGTCCCAACCACCGAGTCCAGAGTCTTCAGTCTGCAGGAAAACGCGAGTGCCAGGACTTCAGGAGCCTTTCTGGTGACGAGCAGGAGGTGCAGGGGTGAAGTGGGGCCACCAGGAAGGACAAGCACGGGCCCCTCGGTGCCGGAGCTTTCAGCTTTCGTGCTCCGTGCCAGCTCCGCCCGCGCCCTCTGCGCATCTGCGGGGACAGCGCCTGCAAAGCAGCAGCAACTCTGTCCCAGGTCATGGCCTCTGACAGAGGGTGGCATCAGGCTCCAGGAACAAAAGCTGGGCCGGACCTAGCAAGACGGCAGGTTTGGGGGACACAACGATGACAGTGACTGACGTGGGCACTGCCAGGACAAAGACCCAAATAAATGTCACTGGTCTTGGTCCTTTAGACAAGCCTGAAGTGAGCACGCTTCCTAGCGATAGCATCACTCTGCGCCAAGCCGACCTGCCTGCGCGTCCGCGCACCAGCTCTCCAGAGGCAGCTCTGCGGGTGCAGCGCGCCCTGCGCAGGGAGGGCCGACGCGGGCCTGCGCGAGCACCCGGCATGCCGCTGCCGCACCCAGGCTTCCTCCCCAGCCTCCTGGAAGGTGTGCTCCAGGACGCGCTCTTTGGACACTCAGGGGACAGAAGAGGGAGGAGAGGACCCAAGTCCCCTGGAGGAGCGCGGCCAGGACAACTTATAGGCTGACCCGCAAGTCATATGGCCCGGGTCTCAGCTTCGATTTTTTGCTCCCCATGTAAGCTCTCCGGGTCCTGCAGCTGGGCCACGGTCTGCCGGATGGCGATCTCGGGGCCACCGCCATACAGGTTGTTCAGGTAGGTCCAGGTCTCCTCAGAAATCTGCCCGTAGTCAGCTCCTGCAGGGCACAGAGGCACAGCTGGGCAGGGGCCTCCAGAGTGCCAGGCCCAAAGGGGTGCGAGGGCAACCGAGGGCATCTACGCAAAGCTGTCAAATGGAAGTCTCAGAACTTTCCAGAAACATCATTTTGCCTTAGAGGCCCCAGGGGCCCCATCTCTGGCTGTGTCCTTTGTTTCCTAGGGGTGGGGTTGACAAAGGGCAGGGCAGACAAGGCCAGCACCTGGTGGAAAAGGCGGGGCGGGGTGAGGGGGTGAGGGGCTCTGGGACAGGCCGGGGACAAGGCAGCTCCCCAGCAGCCACAAGGGCAGAGGGAGCCTGCGGGGCCAGGGCTGGGGCCGTGAGACTCACCTTGCTTCAGCTGGACGTGGCCACCGCCTTTGACCTGCACGATCCTGCTGTTGTCAATGGGCCCAGGTGGCTCTGGAACAGACAGGGCTCGGGCTCAGCGCCTCGGGCACCCCACCCCTCCCAAGGCAGGGCCATTCTCAGGTGAGACACCAGCAGCCGTGGGTCACAGAGGTTGCCCCAGGCCCCAGGGCAGCATGAATTCTTTAGCAGGGTGGCACCTGGGACACCACACGCTCCTCTACCGGAGTTGGGAGGGGCTCAAGCATCCTTGACCCCCCAGAGGGAATTTCTAGGACACGTGACAGTTTTAGACTCCAGTGTGTTGCAGTGAGAGCCAGTGGCGAGTGGCAATGTCATCTGACACAGCTGCCCTCGCTGAGCCCCTTCCAGGGCACCCCCCGTCCCACTGAATCCTCAGCAACCGCATCCTGGTCAGTGCTCCTTGCAACGGTCCACATCCCGTGAGCAGAACCCACCGGCTCTGCCCACCCTGCCGGGCGCCCCAGGCCCCAGTTGAAGTCGAGTGTGGGGCTTGAGGGTGGCCATGGGCAGCCAAGGCTCAGCTCTGCTGCTCTTTGCTGGGGACTTGAGGGATCCTGGGGGTCCCTTGTGATGGGACCTGTTTCTGCCTCTGTCAATCCAAGGGGTCAGACGACACAGCCCAAGTCACTCCCTGAGAGTCTGAAACCATTTGTCAAAGAAAACCTATGATCTAGGGCAACGGAATCCCCTAAGGAAAGGGCCCCGAGAAGACAGCAGCCCACCCTGGGCACCTGCAGGGAGCGGAGAGGGAAGGGTGGGACAGAGCAGGACTGGCCTCCCGTCAGCCTCCTCCGCGATGGGTACCTCGGGGCTGGAGGCGCACCCGTGCGCTCTGCTCGGCACTGCAGAGGGGCACAGGCCCCAGGCACCCCGAGAGGATCAAGAGCCCCTCACACCACCCCTCGTCTTCCAGCACGCGGCCTCCCAGGGTGGGCGCCAGGCCTCAGCCGACTCACCGCTGTCCTTGCCCTTGACGAAGGCCTCCCACTCCCGGAACCACTGCATGCTGATGCAGTAGATGACGCTGGGAGACTCCTCGGCCTGGAATGCCTTGTTCAGCTGCGCAGGGGCCAGGCGGAAGGGGACGGGGGCGGGGTCAGCCTCGCCTTCACCCTCAGCATGCATTTCCCAAGGGCCCCACCCCAATCCCTCACCTCTGGCTCCTACAAGAACATCCGACACTCAAAGTAGAAAACTTAGAGCTCCCAGACACGTTCGAAGAAAATGAAGGATCCCACCACTACAGCACTGCTGGCAACATTCTGAGTCTCTTTCTGACAACTTTTGAACCCAACTGAGGTGACACGGTAGACGCCATCTCCC
Source organism: Lepilemur ruficaudatus (assembly GCA_963574885.1). Lineage (NCBI taxonomy): Eukaryota > Metazoa > Chordata > Mammalia > Primates > Lepilemuridae > Lepilemur > Lepilemur ruficaudatus. The sequence goes on along the minus strand of CAUYRT010040737.1, from coordinate 864 downwards.
CTACTTACTAGAAGGTGCCATTTGCTCACATCACTGACTATTCTCATGGGATTTCCCGATGCCCACAGAGCGCGAGTCCCTCGGCGTCTGCCAGCAGCATCCCCGGCCCCCACCCAGCAGACGGCTTCGACCCTCTGCTCTGCCAGTCTCGGGTGGGAGACACCGGCTTGCAGTCGGGCCGAGAGTCCAGGTCTGGGGGCTGAGCAGACAGTCCAGGGGCTCGGCCTCTGCGAAAGCCCCACAGCCCACCCCCCCTTCCCCCTCCAGTGTAGCGACAGGTCCCCTGTGAGCGCAGCACTGCAGGGAGGGTGTAAGCCCGGGAGCCGAGAGCTCAAACATGGCTTCTGTCGCAGAAATCCCTCCTCCAAACGGGATGGCGCCGAGTCCTGTCGCGTAACTTGCTGTCTTCACTCACAGCTATCTTGGGCGCCTTCCCACACCCACCGGTAGGGCCCAGTGGTTCTCAACTAGGGGGGACTCTGCCTCCAGGGACCCTTGGCAAGGTCTAGAGGTCATTTTAGTTGCCACCAGCATCTAGTGGGTAGAGGCCAGGGGCACTGCTGAACAACCTACAACATGGGACAGCCCATAATAAGGAATTACTAGCCCAGAACAACAGAGCCAAGGTTGAGGACAGCACACACCTACTCTGTTCTTTCCCTAGGTGCCAAGTGATGGCCTTCACTTGCTATGCCCGGGAAAAGTCCCCTTAAACATCTGACGGTCTACTCGCCTACAGAACACTCTTCCAAACAGTCTGACTGCTCAGGGCCGTTTTGTCCCCCAGTCCCCATTATGTCCCTGAAGCCACCCTCCTGTGTGCACCTTGATGAAGGTGTCGATCTCTGTCCTCCTGCGCTTGGC
>CAUYRT010040735.1:0-44856 GCA_963574885.1 Lepilemur ruficaudatus | reverse complement strand
GAATGTAACAAGATAAGTCAACTTGAGTGGTAATATATTTTGGGAAATCAGCTCACTACAAATTGTGACTGTAAACATTGTACTGTAAATGTTTTGTAGTTTTCCCCCAATAAAATTTTAGGAAGAAAAAAAAAAAGAATGTAGAGCTATAGTGCATGGCAGAACTTTCTCTTTCTAACTCTGTGAAAATTGGGAGAAATCTGGCTGGCAAATTTGCTGTCTCTACGTGATGTACATTTTCATCATTCTGTTCCTCTAAAGGTTCCCCATAGGCTTCTAGCTGCTCAGTAGTAACCAAGGTTCTGAACACATTGTCCTCTCTGCGCATTGTGGTCATGGAGAGAAGACAACAGGGAAGGAAAAGGACTTTCATGTCTTTCTGCTCTTGTCCTGCATCAGAGGAATTAGGGCTGGTCACAATTCCCTGCACTTCCCAGTTTAATTCCAGTTGAGGATGGGGATATGGGGAACAACAGGCTTCTTAAAATCAACAAATTTAGTCACTCGTTCAATGCCTATATGCCTGTTAGTATCACCACCTCACCTCCCTAGGATGTGTCAGGCATGGTTTGTGCGCTAGAGATATAGCAGTCAAAACGTGGAAAAGGTCCCTCCTTCAGAGGACGTGTATTCCTGTTGGGGAGATAGACAGTGACCATAACAAGGAAATAAATTATGTAGTGTGTTAGGAAGGGGTCAGTGGTATTCAAAAAGGAACAGCTAGACAGTGCCACATGGGAGAATGTTTCAGTTTTAAATTTACGGGTCAGGTTAGGCCTCAGTGAGAAGAGAGTTGAGCAGTCACTGGAAGGAGGTAGAGGAATGAACTATGGTGGGGAGAGCATTTCAGGAGAAAGAGGACACAGATCCCAGATGAAATACCGTGTGCTCGGCTGTTTCAGCACAGGAATTACAGGGACCACCTCTGCAGACAATTTATTTCTGTTAATACATCTGAATATTGAATGAGGTTTTTAAAAAATTCACTTCACAATCTTTATATGTTTTTTAATGACGGAGGTTCTCCAAAGTCATATCTGCAGTTATCCACTCATAAAGTCTCATTTTGTAAGGAAGTACAGGATTTACATTTATTTTGATCGATGCTTATCTTCTTAGTTTAAATTCATTGTTTGCCTTTGTAGATATCTTTTTTTATCCCTTTTTGTCCATTCATGTGCTCCTTCATTGTCGCCTGTGCATTTGATAAGCATGTCTATGACTTTATCAAGGGGATGGATAAATCTGCTGGGGAAGTCGGGAATGAGGCACCAGAAACAGACATCAGCACTGATGCTGACAAGCAGCTGCAGCTCTGGTCATTCCTTCATTTCTAGTCCACCTGAGCTTCCTGGCATTTATCCCACACTGCTCTCACTGTATCCGCAGAGCTCTCCTAGGAGACACTGCAAGATGCCTGGCAAGTACTCTGAACACTATGTCTTCCTCATTTCCTAATGGCCCAGGAAATAGGATTTGACACCGTAGAGGAGAAAAGAGTATTATCTTCTCCTCACCCACTGCAAGGTTCATGGCTAAAAGCCCTGTACCAAAAAACAGATTTACAGGAGAAAAAAAATGTATATGAATGTATGTAATATAATATTTTACATGACACAGGAGCTTTCAGAAAGTGAAGACCCAGAAACTCAGGGAAAACTATGTATTTTTATGGACAATCACACAAAAATGTGATTGGAGGACGACACGTTCTGACCTAATGGTGATAACTGGGGAAACTTAGCAAGGCTTGTTTGTTCAGATTCTTCCTGGCCTCTCTGTGTGACATTCCCGACCTCCAGGTGTAGGGCAGGACACCTGTCATGTGAGGGTTTGTAGGGGAGGGAGGAGGCAGGAGAAGGGCAAAGAATGATGTTACTGCTTTTGTGTTTTTAAAATTTTTTTCGGCTTAATATGTTCAGTATGACAAGGTGCCATATTTTGGGGTAGCTTTTCCTGAACTGCATCAACAGTAACAAAATAATGTATGAGCTTTCCCTCCCCTTCTCCCCAGCCCACATCCCAGTACTTTGGAAGGGCCTTCCCTCATTTCTCCTCCATTGACCCAGATGTGGACTGCATTACTCCAGATGTGGATTACTCATTTTTGCATGTCATCTGATAATGTTACTGAAAGCTCAGCACTTGTCCATGAGGCCAAATCAGAAGAACAAGGACAATTGGTTTGGGGAGGAGGAATGAGAAGTTTTAATACTTTACTAGCAAAGGAGGAAAAATAGTAGACCTCATCTCAAAATCTGAATTTACTGAACATTCACAGAAATACAGAGCTCTTAAAGGATGGGTTCTCAGCTTCAGACAATTGCTGTTCAACTACAGTTGGTGATTCTGAGCCTCCTGTCTCAGCTGAAGACAATCTTACGACCTCCACCTAGGACCTCCCTTTACCAGGTCTGGGGTTTAGTACCATTCCCTTTAGTACAAATAACAGAAGACAGACCCTGCCCCTCCCAACCACTGCCCCAAGGCAGGGATGCAGACTTTAATTCGCAAAAGGGAATAAAGGATGTTTTAATGAGACAGAAAATATTTTTGCTGTTTTTTGAGGCCATTCCCTCTGTGACAATAATAGAGCTAACATAGAATCCAAAGTTGCTGTTGGGCCTGGCAAAGTTTTCTTCCTCAAGAAACAGGGAGACTCTCATTAAAGTATAAATGTCAGGATTTAAAAGGAAAAGAATAAATAATGTCCTTCAAGGTGTGGATTTTTTTCCTGTGGAATGACGCCTGTCTCTTTCACGTCCGGGCATTTGGTCTCCTCCTTTGTGTACCTCTCCAGCTCTGGCTTAAATGCTTACATGCCCTGTGCAGCTGGTTGCTCTCCTCCCCTTGCTGCTCCTATTGCCTGGCTCTTTCCCCCATTCCTTTCTGTCTTCACACTGTCATTCTCCCTCTTTTCTCTCTTTCTTCCCTCTGCTTTTTTGCCACGCCCTCCTGTTACTCCTCCACCTCTTCAGTCTTCCCTGGTTGTTCTCTGCTCCTTTCATTCATCTGTTCCTCTTATCTGACACCCCTGTGGTTGTCCGTGTTTGGGCAGCTATGCTAGCTCATACTGCCAAAGTGGGTATTTCTACTTGTAGGATATTATTGGCAATGCCATGAATTTAAATGCTATACGTCAACCTGTGAGTGATTCATCTTATAGATATTTGAGTATTTCCATGTGTCCTGAATTCTAAGTATACATTTTAGTTGGACTGCATGCTTCTCACTCCCAGCATCTCAAGCATACTTAATCTTAGTTTGGTTTGTATATTCCATTTTTAGAAATACCCACTTATGGCTATGGAAAGTGTGAATTTTAAGGGAAATCTTTGTCCTGTAGAAAGAGGTCCGCATCTCAGAAAATAATAGGGAATTTATCATTTATCACTCTTGAAAATATTAAAAATGGGATTCATTTTATTAATAATTGAAGAATTCTATCTAGTAAAATAATTTTGTTCTGTAAAAGCCACATAGTGTCACAAAAATAAATAGAAATATTCCTCTAAATATTTGATCTCTCATTAAAAAACAGGTTTTTTGTTAAATATATAAAATTTTTATTTTTCCATTAAAAAAAACAAGGTTCTTGTGACCTTTATAGAGGTTTTTATGTTGTTCATCAAAAAACCTTACAATTTTTCATTCCTTTTGACCTAATAATTTTACTTTTTAAAATCTATTCCCAGGAAATAGGGATTATCTTAATTTATAATAGTGAAAAACATAAAAAGTATAAATGTATAGCAATAAGAAAATGTATAAGTAATGGCTGTAATCACAAAGAAAGAAACATTAAAAAGCATGTTTTTGAAACTATCTACTAGTACGAAAAATCCCACAGATAATACAAGAAGTTTAAATGAAGACATAAAACCTACTATATATTTTGGACCACCATTTCAAATTTTATTTAAATTAAAATAATGTATAACATTGAAAAAATAAGCTGCAGTGCACTAAAATATTAATGCTATTTAAGTGATAGGATTATGCATAGTTTTAAAAAATGTGTTTTATTTACTCCCTGTATATTTTTTAAAAGTTTATATAGTAAACATTTGAATTTAAAGGTCATTTCTCTTTTTATTGTCCTTAAGATTATGCAGGTCTGTGTCATGGCAGGACATCAGCGTAGCTGATAGCTCATAGACATCTAGAATGTTATGTCGTCTGGATTTGTTCCACCCTACCTGGCTGAATAAAGCTTTTCTCTCTTGCTTTCGTTTCCTGTCCCTGCTTGGACATATCAAGTATACCTTGTGTCTCTCATTTTTGTATTTACTCCTTTTTCCATTTAACCCATGACATGCATTTTACCTACTCATTGCAGACACTTTTAACCTGCACTCCACTTTATTTTAAGGACATCTTCAAATGTTAGGCACAAAAACCAGAGTTCACACCATTGAATGGTAGTTGGTAGTGATGGCTTTTTAAATTGTGGTAAAATAAACATAATATGAATTTTACTGCTTGGACCATTTCTAGGTGTACAGTTCAGTGCCAAGCACATTTACAATGTTATGTAAACACCACCGCTATTTCCAAAATTTTCCCATCACCTGAAACAAGAACCATTAAGAATTAACTCCCATTCCCCCCTTAAGTTTAGCCCCTGGTCATCATTGTTCTATTCTGTCTATGAATTTGCCTATTTTAGGTGCTTTACATAAGCAGTTTTCGTCTTTTTGTGACTGGTTTATTTCACTTAGTACAATGTCGCTAAGGTTCATCCATGTTGTAGCATGTGTCAGAATTTCCTTCCTTTTTAAGGCTGAATAGTAAGTAGTCTATTAAATGTATTTGTCACATTTGGTTTCTCCATTCTTCTGTTGTTAGAAAGTTGGGTTGTTTTCTACCTTTTGGCAATCATAATAATGCTGCTATGGACATTAGCATATATGTACCGTATTTGTTTGAGCCCCTATTTTCATTTCTTTTGGATGGTATCTAGTAGAATTTCTGGGTACAATGAAATTCCATATTTAAGTTTTTGAGGCATTGCTGAACTGCTTTCCACAGTGGCTTATCATTCCCACCAGCAATGCACAAGAGTTCCATTGTCCTTACATCCTTGCCAATATTACTTTTCATTATTTTTGATAATAGCTTTCCTACTAGGTGTGATGTAGTACTCATTGTGGTTCGATTTGCATTGCCCTAATGACTAATGATGTTGAGCATCTTTTTGTGTGCTTATTGGCCATTTTTGTATCTTTTTTTGAGAAGTGTCTAAATCCTTTGCCTATTTTTAATTGAGTTTTTTTTTTGTTGTTGAGTTGTAGGACTTCTTTATTTTCCTAATAATATTATGGGTTTTTTTTTTTTATTTCAGAATGTTAAGGAGGGTGGAAATATTTTTGGTTACATGGATCACTTTGTAATGCTTGCGTCATGGCTGTAAGTGTGCCCATTACCCAAATAATATTCATTCTCCCCATTAGGTAGGTTTTTACCCCTCCTTTTCCCCACTTCCCCTGCATTATTTTCAGTGAGTTTTACTTCCCTCTGTGCACACATGTGCTCATTGGTTAATTCCAGTTGAATGATGAGTACATGTGGTGTTTGTTTTTTCAATCTTGAGATACTTTGCATAGGAGAATGGTTTCTAGTTTCCTCTGAATTGCTGTAAAAGGCATTAAGTCATCCTTCTTCATGGCTGAGTGGTATTCCGTGACGTACATATACTGCATTTTATTAATCCACTCATGAATTGATGGGCACTTGGGTTGATTCCACATCTTTGCAATTGTGAATCGTGCTGTAGTAAATATTGAAGTGCAGGTGTCTTTTTGATAGAAAGCCTTCTTTTCTTATGGGTAGATACCCAGTGGTGGGATTGCTCAATCAAATGGTAGGTCTACTTTCAGTTCTTTGAGGAGTCGCCATACTGTTTTCCATAGAGGTTGTACTAATTTGCAGTCCCACCAAGAGTGTATAAGCATTCCTTTCTCTCTGCATCCATGCCAGCATCTGTTGTTTTTGGACTTTCAATAAAAGTTATTCTAAGAGGTAAAGTGATTTCTCATTGTGGTTTCAATTTGCATTTCCCTGATGGTTAGTAGGACTTCTTAATATAATCTGGATCATAATCCATTATCAGATACATGATTTTAAAATATTTTCTCCTATTCTGTTATATTTTCACTCTCTTGGTATTGTTATTTGCACAAAAATTCTTACTTTTTAATTTTGATGAAGTCTAATTTATTTTTTGTTATTGTTGCTTACATCGTATTTAATAAATCAATTCCAAATCCAGGGTCATAAAGAATTTTCCCTATGTTTTCTTTTAAGAGATTTATGGTTTTAGCTCTTGAGTTTAGGTATTTGATACATTTAGAGTTAATTTTTACATAAGGTATAAGGTAGGGGTCCAACTTCATTCTTTTACATGTGGATATCAAATTTTTCCCACTACCATTTGTTGTAAAAGACTGCCCTTTTCCGATTGAATGATCATCTTTCCTTATTGAAGATCAGTGGGCCTTATTTGTGAGGTTATTTCCAGGTTCTCTGTTTGAGTCCATTGGTCTACGTCTGTGTGTCAGTACTACCCTGTCCTTTTGATTACGATAGCTTTCTAGTAAGGTTTGAAGTTCAGAAGCATGAGTCCTCCAGTAGCTTTTGAATAGAACTCTTAATAGTACATAAGACCCAACACAACCTTAAAGATTTGCCATGCGGCTCTGACAAATCAAGATGCACAGCTAAAGGAAATGACCCAGCCCAGTCCTGGTAAAGGGAGGTCCTAGGTGGAGGTCACTAGATTGTCTTCAGCTGAGACATGAAGCGCAGAATCACCAATATAGTTGAACAGTAATTGCCTAAAGCTGAGAAACCATCCTTTAAAAGCTCTGTATTTCTGCAAATGTTCAGGAAATTTGGATTTGAGATGAGAAGGTCTACTGTTTTTCCTCCTTTGCTGGCAAAGTATTAATTCCTAGAGTCAGCCAGTATTTATTGAGTCCTATTTATTGTTAGTTTGCCTGGGAACAAAAAATGAGTAAGATATGACCTCTGACCTTAAGGACCTATGGTCTACTAGAGGAGAGAGAGGTTGCTGTAATATAATACAAGTTTTGTTGATTTTGTTTCCTAAATATATTTAGAATTCTTCTCTTCCTGTCTGTCATTCCTCTTGTTTTTTCATTTGTTACTATGATTTCTGAAAAAATTTTACCAAATTTTTCTTGACATCAGTTGGGCTCACACACTGTTTCCTTCAGTCTGTTACTATACCTGCAGATGTGTTCACGCCACCCGTTTGCCTAAAGCCCTTCTGTTGCAGGTATCTGGATGAACTGGATAACCCTCAACATGTCATACTCCTTGGTGTGGTCTGTGTTGTGCTCCTTCCAGCCTTTTCACCTGCCATCCCTGGAAGTACTTCTGTCCTAGCCGTATGGAATAAATAATACTTCCACTGGAGATCTGGGCTCTCTCTTGGCTTCTGACTCTGGCAGAGCTCGTCTCACTCACTGGACTCTGTTCCTTTTTTTTCTCTGCCTGAGAAATTCCTGTGCATCCCCAAACCTGGACTCAAGCAGTGCTTCCTAGAAAGCCTGCATGGAGACCGTCCCCAGTGCTGTGGTTTGAGTGTTTGTCTTCTCCATTGAAATTTTAAAGCCCAATATGACTGTATTGAGGTGATTAAGAGGTGATTGAGTCATGAGGGATCTGCCCTCATGAATAGATTAATCCATTCTTGGGTTAAGGGTGTTAATGGTTATCATGGGAGTGGGAGTGATGGCTATAAGAAGAAAAGAGAGACCTGAGCCAGCGCACTCAGCTCCCTTGCCATGTGATGGCCTGTACCACCTTCGGATTCTGCAGAGAGTCCCCTCCAACAAGAAGGCCCTCATCAGTTGCTGCCCCTTGACCTTGGGCTTCTCAGCCTCTACTAATATAAGAAATACATTTATTTTCCTCTGTGTATTGTGGAAGGCAGCTCATTGGTCTGTATTATAATTATTGCTCAATATGTCTGTTATTCGAACCAGACCGTAAATTTGATTAGGTACAACAGGTACAAAAGGTACCTGTTGGTAGGTACAAAAGATTGCTCTTTTAACTCCATGCTCTTGTATATGATAGAGCATGAGCCTCATAAAAGATATTTACTAAGTATTGGTTGAATGAATGCTTGAATCCACGCATATGTGAACGATTTAATACAAAATAACCTGCAGATTTGAGCAAGATATGTGGTTTGCTATTCCTGTGTGGATCCTAAGCTTAAATGGATGCTAGTTAGTACTTGCTTTCTCCTCCCTATGTACTATTTCTCATGAAGAAGCTAAATCTAACTTTCTCTGTGTTTAACGACATGAATTTTAAAAAATAGGCTAATCTTTGAGAGTTCATTTAACACATTAGCGTTGTTTAGAGTTTCTACTCTGAGGCTGTTTATTTTATAGGGTAAATCTGTGGCACGAAGACAGAGCAAGTCTAAGTGATATTCCCCTCACCATATGTATAAATCCAAAAAGGCAGCTCTCTTACAGTTGAGTGCCCCAGTACAACCTTGAATAGTTGTGAGGGGTCAGTAAGTGCATACTTTAAAATTCTTTTGAATAAACATTGTTTTGAGAAACACTGCTTCTGTTAGAAAAATATTAGAATATTACTATAGAAGTACATTCTTACAGGATTTCTGCCACAAGTACATAGTGAGATAGCCCTATGGCCTTTTTATTGTTGTTAATAAACAAAACAAATACTTTCAGATATGAAATCTGCCTTTCCTGAGGGTTTAATTTTTTTCTCCTGAAAAAGCAGAGATGAGATTCTTTTTCAGTTTAATAAAAGAGAAATTTAATCTTATGGAGTAGTAAGTCTAAGGTTACCCCTAGTAATAGAATTTGATTATTTATTTTGGGTTGGGGTGAGGATTGGAGACCAACTATATATGGAGTACAGAGGGGAACACTCTCTCCAGTCACATTAATTAATAATGCTAAATTTTGTTTTTTAACTTGTTGGTGCTGTCTGTCAGATCATATTTAGGGCATTTGGTGAAAAACACACACGCAAGACATATTTGAGACTTTATACTCTGATATATGACTTTTTAAGGTATAATAAGACTTTTTACAGATAATACTAAAGATAATGCTAGTGGAACTGTTATTCCCTACTCCTGATGTTTCCCTCCCGGTGGCAGGAACTCTACTCTGGAAGCACTCCTGGCTGCATTCTCACTGCCAGGGCAGGAGCTGCTGGGAGGACGTGCTGAGCACGCATAGCCCAGCCCTTTCCGTGGGGAACTAACTGCCTATGGGAACCCTGCTCCTCCATCCTGTGAGCTTTATAGCAGCACCCAACATATAGGAGGCCTTGTGGTTTTCTAGTGCAGCTGTGACTGGGTGGGTGAGTCTGTTTAATTCTGCTCTTCAGCATTATCAAGCTCATTGTTCCTGCACACCTAAGCCATATGCTGCAGTTTCAGGTTGCTAGCAATAAAGGTGGTATTTTGACAGTCTGTCTGCCTTTCTTTTTGAACTCATCTCTCAGGTGGTCCAAATCTTAGGTGGGGATGCATGGTGCCCGTTATTATGACAGTGTCCGTGCCTATATCTATAGGGTCTCACAACAGCCCTGAAAGTGAGTTGTAGCAACTCCTCCTCACAGTTGAGGAAAGTGAGGCTCTCCAAAGGTTAAATTGCTTTGAATGATACATTAGGTTGGCACCCTGCTCAGGCTAACTCCCAAACTTGTGTCCATGAGCACATGCTGCCGATGAAAATATCACAGATAAAGACTTTTAAAGGACTATGCATATAAATCACCAAGTAATACAGATGAGTTTTATTCCTCTGTAGCCTAGCATTTTCATAGCTATAAATGCAAGCATTTTAATACAGCCTGCAAATCCTGGAATGCACAGGGGCTTGCCCACCTCCCCCAGTTCCCCCAGCTGCCGTAATGTCCTCCAAAGCCTCAGCTCTTTCTAACTGTTCTGGGCTTCCTGCACTGTTTTCTATTATTAGAATGCTTTTCCCCTCACACCTCTCCCTTTTGCCTAGCTACCTCCTACTTACCCTTCAGATCTCAGCTCACATGTCACTTCTTCAAACTGGCCTCCCAAGGCCACCATATCTATAGTTGGTGCATGATGTAATTTCTGTTAGCCATCTGGTTTTTCCCTTCACCACCACCCTGCCCATGATTTGTGATCATGTGTTCATTGCAAGCCTGTGCCCCCCAGCCAACTGAAGCCCTGTAAGCACAGTAACCACTTTTGTTTTGTTCACCATTGTGAGCATAATGTCTTGACAGTGATAGCACCCCACGAATGGTTGCTGGATGAATAATGGATGTACTGGTTGACATAATGTATTAGCCTTGAGGTCTTTGTCCATAGTTTTCTACTAATACTTACAAATAACATGTTTAAGATAGGCTCTTTCCTGATAATTGTAAAGTATAGATAGATAGAGCTGAAATATCTAGCCTCCTTTTAAGGCTTTAAATTATTAGAAGCAAAGACTGGATTTCCAAGTATGCATAAAAAGCCTACTTAGTATTGATATATGGGGATGATCAAAGACAAAACTGCCCCAGCACTGGAACCTGCTTTATGTGGTCTTGGGGATACGGGAAGTAGAGAAGAACTTCTCTTGTTACATTTCAGTGTCACTTAATTGCAATTAAACATCTACTTTAACTTGGTTTTTGTATATCCAGGAAGAGCATCATAGAGGTTGAACTGGTCTTCCAGGCCTATTCAATAGGGAATACTCTAAAACCTAACTTACATTTTAATGTTATTCTTAATAAGTTGTTTATTAGCTCATATATGAAATCAGGTCAGTAATATGGTAGTGGGTGAGTTAATTTTTTTTCCTAGCCAAGCATAAAAAATAAATAAAAAAGTGTTATGAAAAGACCAAATGTTGATAATTTGGGAGCAATATAAAGAATTTTTCCGTAGTTTTTTCTCCCCCTGTTGCACTAATTTAACATAATTAATATCTTGAAGGGGCAAAAGCAAGAAATGTCTGCATATTTAATTTTGCATCCCTCAGTCTGTAAAGTGTTGATGATGGCAGAATTTCAGTTTCCTGGCCAGCTGTTCTCATGGAACAACTGCCCTTGGGTAATAAACAACTGAACCAAGATCTGCATGAAAATAACATTGACTGTTTGCCATGAGATGTCTTACTGTTTTGAAATGACAGCTGATATTGCTTCTTTCTGTCCTCTCCACACCTGATGATACAGGGCATTGATGTACGAGATGCTCCTCTGAAGGAAATAAAGGTGACCAGCTCCCGACGATTCATAGCTTCATTTAATGTTGTGAATACAACAAAACGTGATGCTGGAAAGTACCGCTGCATGATTCGCACAGAAGGAGGTGTTGGAATATCAAACTATGCAGAATTGGTAGTTAAAGGTATTTAATGTGTTTTTACACCCCAAAATAATCTATTAAAATAGATATGCTAGATGGTTTTTAGTTCATTATTTTTTTTAAAGCTCAAACTTATCCTTGTCTGTTTCTGAACAGCGGTTTGGTGACAAGCTGTTTTGATGGATCACATTTTAAGTACAAATTTTGCACGTGCACAGTATTTTTGAAAAATGTATTTATTTATGTTGATTTAGTTGCATACAACGCAATGAATGTGCTCCTGGCAAGGTCTTCTGCCAACTCTATATACAGAGATAACAACCTATAAATTTTTTTAAGGAATAAAATTTTATACTGATAGAAAATCACTTAAAATGCAAATATTCACCAGCCAGTGTGTTTATGATAGCAGGGTGGTTAACAAAATGAAGCAGTGTCAGTATAAAAGTGCTCAGTCATATCATACAAGCCATATTGATAATACTGTGTTAACATTCATAATGTTCCAGTTAGGTTCTATGACTATATTTTGCGTGACTGAAAAATTGAGTCTTTACATTCAAGAAGGTGGGGAGATGAGGGAAAATAGAGAGGGGAAATAGGTTTCCTTTTGCTGGTTTAATGTATTTTTGTGGGCTGAGGAGTTTACAGTGTTAAGCTGCTAAGGCAATTTGTGGTCCCAGGCAGAATAATTTGAACTTGGAGGTGTACCTGGAGGCATTTTTACACAACTTGTGGCAGGCCATTGCTGTTTTTACTAGGAGAACAGAATGATGCCTACTTTTAAAATTTTTTCCCTGCATTTTTAAAATGTGAAGTATAAAATTGATCTCTTTTGGATGGGCTATTTCTTTTATCCGCAAATTTCTTATGCAGGCAGTTTTAAAGACTGCTAGGTTCAAATCCAAGAACTAGCTCTGTGGGCCAGTGGCTTGCCCTCCCCGCGCTTCTGTTTCCTTGTGCATAGGGCTGTGAGGAGGATCAAATGCAAAACACATGTGTGTGGCACTTAGAACAGTGTATGTAGTATGCAACTGGCACTTGTCAGGGCCATGCTGGGGGAGGAGGAGGAGGACAGTGTGGGATGATCTTCTCTCTGATCTTCTCTCTGGTCTTCACTGGGGAATACACGTCAGAACTACCTTTCCAAACTACAAAAAAAAAAAAAAAAAATGCATAAATGAATGTCCGCCTATTCTCCCCTCCTGCCTCCCACAACCACCCACATTGAATTAGGATCTCAAGGGATGTAGCCTCTGTTACAAAACCTGTGAGTTGGGCGTATGCTTCTTTTATGAGATCACTGCTGCCCATATCAGGCACAGGTAGCTTATGGGAGAAAATGCTTGCCAATGAGCCTAGGTCGAGAATTATTAATCTGCAGCAGCGACTAATGGTCAGTATAAGGAAGTACACACTGAAATATCTACTTGAATAATATATTTTGCCACATCATAGTCTTTTGTGTTTTGGTTTGTGGTGAAGCTCGAACTAGCTTCAAGTTTGACTCATATTTGAGTTTAGGTTTAGTGTCTATAACAAAATTAAAATTCTACACAGTTGTACATATCCTCCACTGTGGAAGGCTGTCTGGGAAGTGAGGAGTCACAATGTAGAAAATGGATGCTAGTTCACCAACAAATTACTGGCTTGATTTAGGATTAGTTTTAGGGGGTCACTTCAATTTGACATGAATTAAGAGATATTTTAAATTGCTGTTTATCACTTTGTATAGATTGAGAGCCCTCCTTTCCTCCCTTCCTTCCTCCGTCCCTTTCTTCCTCCCTCCCTCTTTCTCCTCCCTACCTTTGGGAAAATTTGTTCAAGATGTAAGTACTGCCTTATTCTTATGCTGATTCTTCCATAAACCAAACCAAAAATCCTTTTGAATGCCTGTCCCAATTGCTTCTAGGTTTTAGTTGAATCTTTCATTTGATTTGGCATATCTGGTACTTTTCTTAATGGGGAATTAATATAGAAAATATTCTCAGGACAAAAATGCTTTAAATCCATGTCTATTTAGGATACTAGTGACAGTATCTTAAATGAGTGAGTATTCTCAGGACTCTTTGTGACCTTGCCCCTGACTCGTATTTTGAATGGCAGTTCAACAACCCATGCTCACATTTGCAACTTGGAAGTAATTAACTGCTCTTTGAGCCTGGCTGCAGAAATGCCTTAGGACGTCCTATGAAAGGCCCATTTCATGTTTCAGTTCAAGGAATCGCCTAATGATATAAATTGATGTTAAATCATTGTGGGTTAAGTCAGCACTGCTTACAGAAATGAAGAAGCAGCACAAAGTTTCAGCTTATAAGTAGTAGGAACAGTGTTTTAGTAAATGCCCATTATGTTTGTAGTCCCTCAAATAAAATTCATTCAAAATTTGGTGTCTTATTTTGACTTAATCTAATGCAATTTCTCCAGCTATTTAAAAAAGTCAACGTGATTTATCACGTGTTGAGATATAAAAAAGAGTAGGCACCCCAACCCAACAAAAGGAACCAATGTTGCTGGTTTATTAGTTGCTCTAGGAATCAGCCTGGTGTCCTCTCAAGTGGTGCTAGTTTGTTTAAGGCCCTGTTCAGCAGGAATCACAGCTGTGATGCTATTGGCTATGTCTGCCATGCAAGGGGGCAGGAAAAGTCGCAGCAAGCCAGCATGTGCTAGTAATAGGATATGGTATGCTCTATTTTCTGTGCATTTGTATAAGCAAAATGAGGAGTTAAAAAATAAAATATATCAAAAAGGCACCAAACCACCTGTAGAAGCATTCTTGGAAAAAGTAATTAGATCTTATGTTTTTCTGAGACGGCAGTTCATTGAGATAGGAATATGTTGTTTTGTGCAGTGATCTTATTTATCATGTGTGATACCATTCACAGTGACATTGGCGTATGGAATACCTTCATTTGGTGCCTGGAAAGCCTTTCAACTAGCGTCTCACTAATATACCGGGAAAACTATTTTTGTTGAGATTGACAATGATGTGGAAAAAGAGTCAGTCTCAGGTTTTAAATGAGAGAGACTTTGGGTTGTAAAGAGTGTTTGCTATTGATTTCTTAGACTTTTATCAAGCTGGGCATAGCTTGTTCTTTGCTTCAAAACTTTCCTTTCTATTCACTGCTTTAATAAGACTTATTACTGGAAGTTTTCTGAATGACAGCAGCGGTAGACTTTATTATCCAGAATGCTCGATTCTCCTGTAGCTGAATGCGTCCATTGTGATAGTCTTTTAGGAAACGAGTCATACTGGAAAATGTAATTATGATGAGATAAACTATAATTTCAGCCATGTTTTTAAGGTGATGATATATTTGGAATGTAAATATAAGGAAACTGAATTCAGTGATGTGGGAAACTAGTAGTATCTTTGATTTTGAAGACATTCTCAATAAGGAGGTTGACAGTGGAATGCTTCCTAGAGCGTAAATACTACTCCTTGAGAGAGCTTTCCCTAGTTACTTTTAGTGAGGAAAAAAAATTCTCTGATGTCTGTGTAACTGACTCACTCAAATGAGTACTACACCCATTTATTTAAGATATTGTTACCAGTATCCTAAAAGAGACATGACTTTAATGCATTTTTGTCCTGAGAGTATCTTCTATATTAATTCCCCATTAAGAAAAGTGCCAGCTATGCTAATTTGCACATGCTACGCAAAATGGGTTGTAGCCTAAAACAAATTAGGGATAAACTTACTTCAACAAGCTTAGGTGTTCAAAGGTTGTTTATTTCACAACTTAGAATGTTGTGGAAACTTTTATCAGTATACTTTTTCTTTTTTTCTTTTGAATGTACCACATATTTTTTATTCATTTACCTACTGAAGGACATCTTGGTTGCTTCCAGTTTTTGGTGATTGTGAATACAGTTGTCATAAATATTTGTGTGCAGGCTTTTGTATGAACATGAGTTTGCCAATCAGTTGGGTAAATAGGAGTGTGATTGCTGGATCATATGCTAAGACTGTGTTTAGCTTCATTTAAAAAAAACCATCAAACAGTCTTCCAAAGTTATGGGACCATTGTGCATTCCCACCAGCAATGAATAAGAGCTCCTGTTGATCTGCTTCCTGACCAACAATTGGTATTGTCAATGTTTTGGATTTCAACCATTCTAATAGGTGTATAATGATATTTATTTATTTTATTTCAGAATATTATGGGGGTACAAACATTTTGGTTATGTATAATTCCATTGCCTTGCCCAAGCCAGGGCTACAAGAGTGCCCCTCCCCGATATAGTGTACTCCGCATCTATTAGTTGTGAGTTTACCCACTCCCGTCACCCCCTTCCCGGCACCCAGTGAATATTACTACCGTGTGAGCACCTTAGTTGGTCAGTTAGTACCAATTTGATGGTGAGTACATGTGGTGCTTGTTTTTCCATTCTTGTAATACCTCACTTTGAAGGATGGGCTCAAGCTTTATCCAGGATAATACAAGAGGTGCTAGTTTACCATTGTTATTTGTAGTTGAGTTGTATTCCATAGTATACATATACCATGTTTTATTAATCCACTCATGTATTGATGGGCAGTTGGGTTGTTTCCACATCTTTGGAATTGTGCTGCCATGAAAATTTGAGTGTAAATGTCTTTATTATAAAATGTCTTTTTTTCCTTTGGGTAGATGCCTAGTAGTGAGATTGCTGGATCAAATGGTAGTTCTACTTTTAGTTCTCTGAGATATCTCCATACTACTTTCCATAGAAGTTGTACTAGTTTGCAGTCCTACCAGCAGTGTAAGACTGTTCCAGTCTCTCCATAGCCGCACCAGCATTTGTTCTTTTGGGACTTTTTGATAAAGACCATTTTCACTGGAGTTACATGATATCTCATTGTGGTTTTGATTTGCATTTCTCCAATGATTAGAGATGTTGAGCACTTTTTTACATGTTTGCTGGCCATTATTCTGTCTTCTTTTGAAAAGCTTCTGTTCAAGGCTGACATGCAAATTTGGGAGTATGCTTTTTCTTAATAAGCTGAGCAAGACCGTCCTCATCACTTCATTCCTGAAATTTTAATGTCTTCTGCATTTTAATAATTGATATATGTTAAGCATCTGAAAGACGGCTCTCTGGTTTGCCTTTCAGAGCCCCCAGTTCCTATTGCCCCCCCTCAGCTTGCCTCCGTGGGAGCGACCTACCTGTGGATACAGCTCAATGCCAACTCCATCAATGGGGATGGGCCCATTGTCGCCCGAGAGGTGGAGTACTGCACGGCCAGTGGGAGCTGGAATGACAGGCAGCCGGTGGATTCCACGAGCTACAAAATTGGACACCTTGACCCGGATACCGAATATGAGATTAGCGTGCTCCTCACCAGGCCTGGGGAGGGCGGCACTGGATCTCCTGGGCCAGCTCTCAGGACAAGAACAAAGTGTGCCGGTGAGTGTGAGGAACCTGCAGCTAAGTGCCATTGTCTTTCTGGGTGTTGACTGGCAGCATTGGGGTTGATCAGGTGGCCAACACGCTTCTCCCCTGCTCTGTCTACATCCTGTAAGTGAACAAAAAAATCCCCTTAGCATGTGAACAGTCAGGTGACAGCTTGTGATCTTTGGGAGCAGTGACCTTGGGTATGGTATCTCTCACCCTGCCTCCATCCCGTTTTCCATATTCTCAATTTGCAGGTGACTCTGGTACCACACAGTTCATGCAGGAATTGTCCCTAATGTTCACAGAAACAATCTCCTTTAGTGATGTCCTCTAATAGGTCAGACCTTCTTGTGTTCTGGTCCCTTTGTTTTATGTTCACAGTTACTGTGCTTGTAGCCTGGAGGGGCTGTGGGATAATAGATTTCATCTTAGAGCTTTAAAGCTGTGTTTTTATTGATGGACATTTAATGCAGGGTCTGCTGGTCAATGACTTGGGCCATTTGTAACATAAGCAAGAGTGATTTGTGGGCTAGATGCGGTCTTTAGGTTCTTAGATTATAAATTTCTAATTGTGTTAAGCCCATTCTTCAACTTAAATAAAAGTAGGGTTGATGGAGAGAGAAATATAAAGTCTTACAAAGACCAGGACCCTGAGAGGTTATGTATCGTTTTTGTATGGCTGCTCTCTGGTAGGAAGTAGAGCAAAATAGTATATTGGGATGCCGAAGTGCTACTTTATCATGTAAATGAAGAATTTCTGCATTGAATTGTATGCTGCAATGAGGAGATTCCATAAATTTTTATGGAGTTAGTTAATTCTTCAGATAACATTATTTAAGAAGTCATTTATTAATATGTTTTAAAAATACTTAGCACAGTCTGGCCCTATCTGGTAAGAGTAGAAGAAGTTACTAAACCTTAACAGTTGTAACATTGTTTCCACAAGTTCAATACTCATGGGAAAATTCTGTTTAAAGAAAAAAAAAGATTTTTTATTAGGAAAGGAACAGGTACTTTTTTCTTCTGAGGATGCATGCTGGTGAGTACAGTGACTGGCCCATGTGAGCACACTCATGGTTGCTGCTGTGTACATCTTGCATCTGGGTCCCAGATCCCACATCTGCACCCTCCTGGCACCTCCACGCAGAGTGCCTGGAATGAGAATTGCTGTTCTGGATGGTGATTCACATAGCCCTGTCCGGTGGTTCTAAGGAGAAAGGAGTTTCCTAAGCCTTTCTCTTCTTTCTTCTCTAAACCTCATCATCACCTCTCTTCAGTTGAGTAAATTCCTTCCTTTTTGTGAAATATTTTTATATTATTTTATCATCTGTTGTAATGCAGGCAAAAACTGTATAACATGGCCTATGTCATTTTACAATATAGGAATTGCTTTCAAATCTTTTATTTATTCTACACCTGCCTGTGAAGTTCCCAGGGCAGACTCTGTGATCCCCGTAGTAGAGATGGGGAACGTGAAGCCCATGTGAGCTCCTATCCACCTCTTATTTTGTCCCCCTGTGTAAAAAATAATGTTAGTGATATTTCTCTTTAGTGTTATTTTTAAAAAATCCTTTTGAGCATGGCAATATATAGGTTCTCTGTCTCTCTGAAAGAACGTTGGAATGTCATTGTCTAAATTGTGGAGAGAATGGGACCTGTTTCGTTCTAGTCACTAGTAGCGTCATCTACTTAATGTCTAAGTCTTGTTCTTTTTTTTTTTTTATATGTTTTTGTCTTTTCTGTTGGTTTTGTGCCTGTACATTTCAGCGACTGGCACGTTGCTATATATATTTCTCCTGATTATATGCCTGTGTGTCTGTTTTCAGGAAGCCTTTTGATACTACTGCATGATGTAATGGACAACTCTCAAAGGGACAGAGTACATTTTATAACAGATTGACAGCGCTTTTTGAGAAAGGAATACAATTTTGAATTGATGTTTGTGCACTAACATTGTGCCTTAAAGTTCTAAACCTCACCTAGGCAAGGCAGACTAGTGATAAAGCGCCCCTTTTCTATCACCATTTGTACCCCGCAGTTGGCACTATTCCTGGTGAACATTCCTGGCATGCCACACACTGGCATTGAGTAGTTTTTAAAAAGTTGTAGTTGAGCAAGTCAACCTTAGGAAATAGAAGTAATAGAATGAGTCAAATTTAGAAATAAAAGGGGTAGACCTGTTAGATGGATGAGGAAAGTGAAGTCCAATGAGACCTTTTACTGTGGGAAGAAATGTCATTCACCATTTCTTGACCTGAGGCTTTGGAGAAAATCTGCAGGTAATATTGGTAGTCACTGTTTATGATCTGCGTGAAACTGTGGAAAGTAGGACGGAGGTAAAGGGAAGAAGACAAATGCTACAAATTATAGACAGAAAAATTTGATATTGGTCCCAAACTGTTATTCAAATGGTTTGTGAGCATTTAGGGTTCATAGAGAACAAGTCATGTATCTTATAAGCCTGCAGAAGATTCTAAGCATTCTGCAGCAATGGATGGAAAATGTCCGTGGCCAGGCTTAAACAGTGGATGAATCTCATAGGAAGATAAGTAATAGGAATAAATGTAAATTCATCGTGTATGGTTTAAAAAGCCAAGAGTACTGGTATGGAATTAGAGTAATAAAATTTAGCAGCAACATGTACAAAGAAGAGATTGAGGATTTGGCTTCAATGAAAATGAATATGCATTATAATTCATATTGTATTAATTATCCCTATGATGCTATTGCCTTACCACCACCACCCTGCAGAAAAGATACAAACAAGCAAACAAAAACTCTGATATAATCATAGGTTGCATTAGTAAAGTAAACGCCCATTTTGAAGGAGGTGATAGCCTTATCCTATTGGTGCTATTTAGGCTCCCCATAATTATTGCGTTTATTTCTAGTTCCTGAATTTTAAGAGAGACAGTACAAAATAGATTGTGCCCATCAGGAGAACAATCAGGAATACGAAAGGTTATGGAACCTTCCTTGACCAGTGAGGAAGAGTGGAAGGAACTGAGAAAGGAGATGGGGAGGAACAGGGTA
The DNA here is from genome assembly GCA_963574885.1 of Lepilemur ruficaudatus. Lineage (NCBI taxonomy): Eukaryota > Metazoa > Chordata > Mammalia > Primates > Lepilemuridae > Lepilemur > Lepilemur ruficaudatus. Next base: position 25,075 of record CAUYRT010040735.1, on the reverse strand, counting down.
CTTGTGCACATTTGACAAGAGCTGAGTCATGAATAGGGAGTTTCTTGTGGCTGATTTGTTCAAGCAGAACGTGACATTGTAGAAGGTAACTTCTACATTCAGAAGAGATTGACCTTGAAGATCTATTCAATATGAAATTCTGTGATTCATTTCTTATTTTCTTTCTCATGAGATAATCCACCGTGTATTTCTACCCTGAAAGTCTTTCCGTTTCACTTTTATTTCATCCTTGTCCAAATGCTCTGTAATCATGCTTATCAAGTACTGTTCTGCAGGCCAGGGGAGGTCTGCTATGACCATTCCAAAAATATGAGCAAAGGAGTGGGAGAATGTGAGTTTTCATTATAGTTAAATAGAATAAATTTGAAGGACTAACTCTAACTCTGAGAGTTTCTGCCTAACGTTTGTGCTAAAATACCACTTCATTCATGAACGATAGTGCTGGTGGGTGCTAGAGCCAGAGTCGGTGGTCGAGAACACAAGCTGTGGAACCAACCACCTGGGTTTGAGTTCTGGCTCTGCCTGGAGCTAGACCTGGGACTGGAGGAAAACTGCTGACCTTCTCTGGGCTTCTATTGCCTTATCTGTAAAACAGGGCTGATGATAATAGTAATATGTATTTCGTAGTTTTGTCATGAAGCCTTAACAAGCTAATGCCTATCAGGTGCCTAGAAACAGATCCTTACGTAAGCTAATAGTCAAAGTTAACTGCCATTTAAAAATGTTTTATCTTTTAACATTTTCACTCAGAAGAATTAGACACTGGTGATCTGATTTCATTATCCCAGATGTTTTAGAAATATTGCTTACCCAGGAAGTCTAAAATCTGAGAACTATGGTTTAATATCATAGGCTCATAGAATTCCCTGCAGTTGAGCATTGCATTTGTGACAGACAACATTTTCTCATCTGCTAAATGCATTTGTTTTGGCCAAACTCCATGTTTTAATTTCTGTGTTGCATCAAAGAGATCTGCTCTGTCATTTTTTGGTGACATTCATGAAGCTGTGTTTAGCTTCTTGTATTAAAATGGCAAGATCACTATTTATTGCCTGTCCTCTGTGCAATGGAATTGATTTTCCTGTGTGGCTCGTAGATGCAATCTCATTACCTGGTCAGATTTCTGCAGGAATTGTATTGTAACACATTTCCAGAACGCTTGCTTCTTACAGTTCTGAAAATTATTTCCAATTATATGCACAGGTTCTCCACATGAGACCTTGATCCAGTTTCTTAGCTTCTCTCATTCCACATCTTCGTCTCTAAATAAGGGCAGTGACACCTGCCCTGACTGTATCAGAGGTGTTTTTGAAGATCAGGTTAGATCTCATCTGTAAAGACATTTTAAAAATGATAAAATATTCTGCCTGTCTGGATTATTGTAAAAAAAAAAAAAAAAGATTATTGTCAGGAGCTAGCTTCAGAATTTATATACATATGTAATTATTTCCAACTTTGCAGTTCATCTATAGTTGGGTAACTTCAGAGAGTTAAAATTACTTTAGCATCCAGTTAAACAAAATGCAATTTAGTTTGTGATTTCTATTACATCTTATATTCTTATAATTGTGTGCAGCCTATATATCACAAGCCATTAAATGATAGCTATTTGAAATAGAGAAATGGGTGATTTTGTTAGATTAATTTTCACAGTGGACTTTTTATGTGTTTTATTTGAGGATACCGCTTTTTATGTATCTTGGTTATTGGTTAATTGTGCTTAAGTGACTTGCTAATAACTGGCCCCGGGAGTTAACAAAGGATAATTATAAACAAATAACTAAACAATTTAAGATTGGTGAGAGTAAAAAATGCTGAACTGAAATGTGTTCCTTAGAATTAATATTACTAGAAATCTTTGAAAAAATGATTGCACCTTTTAAAAGAAATTATTCATAATATATTTATTGAGTGCCATGTTTGCCAGGCACTGTTCCAAACCCTTAGGGTAGAGCAACAAGACAAGAATTCTGCCTTCAGTGCTTATATGTTTGGGGGTATTGGACAGAGGGAGTGTATAGGCAGTATATAAATATATATACATGCATATATAATACAATGCCGTGAAGCAAAACAGAGAACAGGGTAGAGAGTGGAGAGGTGGGAGATGGTATTTTTTATTGTGGTAAGGTATACATAACAAAATTCACCTTCTTAACCAGTTATAAGTGTACTCTTCAATGGTGTTAAGTACATTCAACCAATCTCCAGGACTTCTTCATCTTCCCAAACTAAAATTCTGTACCCATTAAACAGTAATTCCACATTCCCTCTCCCCACAGCCCTTGGCAACCACCATTCTACTTCCTTTCTGTGTGAATTTGACTATTCTAGATACCTCATGTAAGTGGAATTACGCGGTGTTTGTCCTTTTGTGACTGACTTATTTCACTGAGCATAGTGTCCTCCACGTTCATTCATGCTGTAGCATGTGTGATTGTACCTTTTTAATTATTGATACTTATATTGTGCATACTTATTTCGTGAGATTCTTTGTGAACTACTTTGAGACTTTACTCAGTATTAGCTTTCAATTAAATTAATAATTCTCAAAGTTGAAAAATGCATCACTTTTAGGACTTACGGACATTTTAACCAGTAAAGCATGTACTGCTGTGTTTCTAAGGAATGCAGGTGCAAACAGTATCCCAGCAGTGCTATGTCAAAGTGGTAGAGCCATCCCATTGAATGTTAGCCTTCTGGGTTTGAGAATAAAGAATGATGTATAAGAAGTTAGAGTGTTTTTATAACCTACCATTCTTTTAAACTAATTAAGGAAGGGTGAGTTTTTATACCTATCTGCGTAGAGGTTTATATTTATTTGTTTTATATGTGCCTAGTTAGAGCCTTTTACATAACTGTAATAAAAACTGAATATGTATTCATTAAAATTTATTTTAGTTCTACTCAGATGCTTTGATAACATGGAGTTATAGCTATCAGATCTGTGGCATTTTCAGTGACATAAGATATTGCACATACTTTTCATACTTTCATTCTGAGTCATTTTACCTTTGAGTCCTTTCAGTGTTCTTTGGTCTGTGAGAAATTGAGTGTCTGCTTAACACATTGTTGTATGCATTTTTGTATCTCTTATTGTTTGTGATGATCATTGTATTGTTGCAGCGGAACAGATATATTGCGTGTAATTCCCTTGTGTCCTTGCCATGTCATTTGATGAACAAATAACACATAAGGAGAAGGGGCCAGCAGTCCTCAAGAATAAGGACCTAGCATTCCTGACTGTGGGGATTTTGTACTAACTATAAGTTTAAAATGCTCTTTTCTTCTATCATAACGCCCTGAGACCATCTCTTAGTATGATTTATGTAGTAGCATGCTCTGTCGTACCAGGTCCAGTCTAAATGTCATGGGATTTAGGTTAATATTTAGCTTTGAAATATTAATTCACTATATTTGCCTAACTATGACACTGGAGTGACTCATTTTAAATACACCTGAGTGAGATTATCATATTGTAAATGAGTAGTGATAGGTTTTTTGACAAAGGGGCATTGCATGAAACCCAAACTGTATGATGCCTGCATTTTAACTGAAGGCCAGCCTCTCCACTATTTGTTTATTATTGTTAGTTTCTTCTTATGGGAGAAAAAGAAACATTTTGGTTGGAATGGGGCTAATCTGACATTAAACCATGCCAAAACCTGATTTTTTCCTCCTAAATCAAATATGGTCACATTTTTCTTTTCTGTACAAAATTGTCACCTGTATTACAATAAATATTTGCACTTACTTGGCTGCCCCATGGGCTCTCAGAGGCCGGTGAGAACTGATCTAACAATGGCTGCTGTTCAGAAGGAATAAAGGCCAAAGACTTAATTGAATGGAACATAATTTATTTTTAATTCAAATTTATTTACCAGGGAAAAAATTAAAAGTGTTCTAATTCTAAAACAGCTCTGCCAAAGGGCAACATGTTTTTAATGCATTTTTAACACATTAAACCATTAAGAACCTTTTTAAATTATAAACATTAAAAGGGCATTAAAAAGTATCTTCCCTATTAGAGCGTAGATGTAAGTACTTTGCTTTGGATTGCATCACACTTGCATAGGACAGGAGCATATTAGTGATGCAGCACCTTATTTATTATAATATATTCAGTCCCTTCCTTACAAGTGTTTAGGCCCCAGAAGCTTTGAAATTAATACCTAAACCTCAAATTCTGTTGCCTTTAAACATTGAGCACTTCTCCTGTGTCGGACCTAGAGGTAGTGACAGCAGGGAATAGAACAGAACTGCTTGAGCAATGCTGCGTGAGAGTTTGGAAGCTCCTCTGTGAAGTGTGCGTGAATGGGGTGGTTGTTCTCAGAGTCATCTAGTGACTCTTAAAGCATTGTGATGGTTCTCTGGAAGGTGTCAAGCAGGCCCCTTGGCTGTGAAAAATGAGCATGTTAACAGTATTTCTTAGCTTCCTGTAGGCTAATTTTTGAAATCTTTATAGACAGCTTCCTGTGTAGCTTTGAAGGAGCTGAGAAGGTGGAGAAAATCAAGAGAAGGAGCTGGAGACTGATAGTAGCCTGTGGCCTAGCCCAGCTGTCCCTTGGATGAGCCATCTCATACTGGAAAGAATCACAAAACTGTGGCAGGCCACACATTGTGCGTCTTTCTGTTAGGGGCTTGACTTGATTCCATCCATCTCTGCCAGAGGGGGTTTGCTCTGGGGAAAACATGTTTGTCATTAGTGCGGGTCCTTGAGTGAGCACTAACTACAGTCTGTTGAATGTGGACCTTAAGCCACCAGCACATTTCAGGATGCCTCTGTTGCCTGCAGAATAGCTTCCAGAAAAAGAAAGGCATCTACTACATCTTTTTTGGACAATTTTTAGAGAGACGTTGGGATATCTAAAAATTTCCCCATATCTCTTATATATTTAGCAAGGAAAAAAGTATTGATAATGAAATGATTAATTTTTCATTATAGCAAATGCCTTAGTTCTTTATCACGTTTATGATGCAGTGGGGTGTGTTTTATGGTCTTTATGTTAGCATTTATAATACACTGGGGGTTCATGCATAATCAATATGTGCTGCATACTTATGTTTTTTGAAAGGACTTTGAGCATAATTGACTGTTTTACATTATCATAGAGGCTTGTACTTTTGTCACTGCCTTTGTGAACATTCAGGGAAGACAGTGTTCCACTGGGAGAAACGTCTTTCACTTTACAGTGTGACTTGGGGTTAGTGCTGGTTCTGACAGTAGTGGCTAAAAATCTCCAACAAATTACTTAACCTTCTTTCACTTAGTTTCTTCACGTAGTCAATTTTTTTGAAACCAATACTAGCATCTTCTTCATAATGCTGCTGGGAAAATTATATATGCTAATATGCAGGAAAACTAGTTTTGGTCCCCTAGTGGCCCCTGAATCTTAAGAAGGCTTACTGCTAAATTGTGATCAATCTGCAAAATCAGGTTTTGTTACAGTATAGGATACATACTTCTATGGTAAAAATCTTCCAGTAGGACTTTTAAGCTGAATGGGTTAGGTTTCATTTGACACACACACATCAAGTTGCAGTTCGCTTTAAGTAAAAGAAAAGTTATATGTGTGTCATCAAGCTAGTGCCAAAGAAATGATCACATTGTTCACTGGAACCTGGGAGAACTTTTCGTTTTGACTCTTTCAAGTGTTATCAGGATAGAAAACAGCACAGTGACCCCGAATCACTGTACCGAAAGGTGACAAAGAAAATAGAATAACTGTGAATGCTCTATTTACATGTGAGACATTGTTATTCTGTGGTTGTGGATACATTACTGTTATTAGTGACATAATGAGTGTTTTTGACACTTTTAACCCCTGGAAAGGTTCTGCTCTAAACTCTTAACACCTCCAAGTTTGCCCAGAATTCACAAAGCTTGAGGACAGTTTGGTTAGAGTGGCAAGGCAAAGGTATCCTGGGGACACATTTTTCCTTTTGATCATTTACATACAGACCTCAGGAAGGTAGAGGACCCTTAATTGAATGAGATTGGAGATGGGGTCTTGAATGCTGTGGGTTTAAGGAATTAAAGCACACAGGTAAAATCTTCCACGATGAGGCTGCTTCTGAGCCAGGCTTTCCTGTATTCTGTCCCCTCACCCAAGGGCAGAAAGAGGTGGTCTTAGGACGGCCTTTGTTGTTGGAACATTTTAAGAAAAGTTGACTCACTCTTGACTTACCAGCTATATATTAATATATATGTTGTTCCTGGAATCTTAAATGCAGCATACGTGTTTAAAACCAATGTCATACATTCGGAAACAGGTGGATTTTATCTTGACTTCACATGTCTTATGCTGCCTTCTATCCATTCTCCTCTCAGCATGCCCGGATTCATTCTCCTCTTATCAAACCAGTTCTCAGTTTATTTGTCCCCATTAAAATGTGGCTCATTGGGGCATATTCAATGGCATTTGGACTCCAATTAGAGCTTGGCAACTTCATCAGTAAGGATAACGCCACTTGTGCTTTTGAAAACTCAATTAATAAGAAGTAAAATAAGTGAGAGCTAAAACTTGGGTAGTAATACAACAGATTATGAAAGCTTGACAGTATGTCAAAATTTTAGTTGATGAGTGTTAGCCATGCTCCTTTGTTTGTATAACATTTTTTATAAATTAATTTTAAGAATATAAAGAACTGGTAATTGCTTTACCTATTAGAATAAATTGCAAGTGAATAGAAAGCTTTAAAAATGAATAATGCATATAAATGAAATTTAAATTATAAATACAAGAAATTTTATTAGGAAATATACCTATTATTAAAACAGGAAAGATAATAGAGCTGCTTGATTATCAAAATTGCTGATCTTTCACATGTTATTAGTCTTGTAGAATGAATAATACAAGTAATATAGCTATTCAGGTAAAATATTTCCATTGACCAAATAGCAATATTTCTTTCTTATAGATTGAGACAAGTGACGGTAGGCACATATTTATAATTGGCATTGAAAGCCCTTTGTAAAGCATTTTTTTAAAGAAATAAATTATCATTAGAAAGATATAAATGTTAAAATATATTTCTGCTAAATATTATGCATTACTATTTCACTATTGTTTAGCTAGGCTATATTGCTCCTAATTTGGATCATTGAATTCATCATAAATAACATCTGTTAAGGTTTATGTCTTATTAATGGCCTATTTTCATTACTGAAGTCATAGGTGTCATATATGAAGGCAAAAGATATAGGAATATATGATGAAGAGTTAATAGATTGTCTCGTATTTCTCTAAGTCCCTTTCCAGAGCTAATCATGGTTAATACTTTTATGTTTATCCTTCCACATCTGTATCTATGCTCATTTGGATATATAAATATCAATATATGTCCTCAGTCCCTCCCTTACTAATTCTAACAAAATGGGATTATATTGTATTGTTCATGTTATTCTGCAACTTGATTTCACATCTGTCAGTATTCTTGGAACATTTTTCTAGTTGCTAGAATCTGGTGCAAAATATATATATTTATGTGTGTTTAGGTATATATATATATATATATATATATATATATATATATATAAAGTTCTTATTAGTAGCTATTTAATATTCTGCAATATAAATAATCTAATTTATTTAGCCCTTCCTCTCTTGATGGATAGTCAGGTTGTTGTTACTTACTGAAAGTAATATTTCAATAGGTATCTATAAATATATTTTCTCTTGTTCAAATATTTTTATTTCTATGCAGTTACAGTTTTATGGTAGAATTGCTGGTCCAAAGATATGTGCATTTAACACTTTAGTAGGTAGGTGCTCTCAGATTACTTTCCAGAAGACTTTATAAGGTCTACTCTGCCAGCAAGGTGTGAGGATGTTATTTTCCCTATACACTTTTGAATATTGACTATCGGTGATCTTTTAAAACTTTTTTTTTTATCAGTTTATTGATTTTAAAATGGTATTTTACACTTTAATTTGCATTTCACTTTTTATGCATGAATTAACTATTTAAATTTTTCTTCAGCAAATTGTTTAGCATGCTTTTCTTTTTCTTTTTTTTTTTTTTTTCAGTTTTTCCAAGGGCTTTATTGGCTTTTAAAGTTAAGCTTAGTTCCTTAAACTAGTCTGGTTATATCTGAAAACATCCCAGTCAAAGCCTTGGTAATATAACCTGTGTTTGCAACTGTCCTACCACAAAGAGAACAAATTCTCATTGAACTTACACAAATAACTATATTGATGTAGAATAAGAATACTCACAAATAGTTTCCAAATTTTAGAAGGATCAGGTAGACAGAAGTGTAAATGTTTCAATTTTGCTTACGAAAGTGTACTTTACCAAATTACTGTGAAACTTTGATTACCCATGCATACACACAAAAAGAGGTTTTTTTTTAAATTCTGGAAAATAAAAAGTAAAAAGGATCAGCAATATTTCAAACAAAAAAGTCATTAAAAACTCACTTCAATCCCATGTAATTAATTCTTGTTTTGCTTAATGTTGAGTCAGAACAATTTTATGAGTCCCTTGTTTTTTGGAAATTTTTGTCCATTCCAGTGGTATAGTCTCAAAGTTGTCAGACTGTTTAGCATGCTTTTCTAATCTTTTCCTTTTCAGTTTATAGGGGTATCTTATGCAGTAAGGTTATTACCATTCGTTATGTTTTCTAAATATTTATCATTTACCATTTGCCTTTGACTTTTTTCATGGTTTATTTTGTTATAGAGAAATTTTTATATTTTACATAGTTGAATTTATCAATCTTTTAGGGCTTCCTGTATGTGTTAATATATGATAAAAGTATCATTAGAATTTAAATCAGTCCAAACATATATTAATTTAGTCTAGACAGATGTCTAGATATGCAGTTACATTTGCTTAATTAAACCATTGTTTCTTCCTAATGGCTTCTTGCTTTTCAGGCTTGTTTTAGAAAGTGGTTTTTTTTTTTTTTACATTTTTCCTGAATATTTTTTAGAGTTAATTTGTATACTTAGATATTTAATCCGTGAAATTTTGGTCAAAGACTTGAGAAGACTACGGGGCCAGGGAGACTCCCGGGGAAGGTTCGTTTGCCCTTTAATGACACACAAGGAGAAGGGTCCTTTCTCACCTTTGAAAGTGTGATATGGTGCCTCAGAATGTGGCAGGCATCATGTGACTACAGGGAAAGGAGCTAAAAAGGCAGCTGCTAGGAAAGTAGAGTAGACATGACTGAATTAAAATGCTCTCCATACCTCATTTTGGTTTGCTTCATTTGTTTATTTGTTTATGAATCTAGACAAATATTTTAAGAATCTATTATTTGATAGCTACTCTCCTAGGCTTTGAGGATACAGTGGTAGTCAAAACAAATGAGTACCCTGCCATCATGGACATAGCTTTTTAATTTTTCAAGTTCTCCATTGGTTTGCAATGCATGCGCATATAATATTTGCATGAAGCAAAGCTTGCACAGATTCCCAAAGCAGCTATAGGGAAGAAGTTCTAAAAGCTAACATAAACACTAGGGCAGATAGGAGTATCACAGATAAATTATTTTAATCAGGGTGTTTGGGGCTGAAAGTAACATAAACCCACCCATATAGGCTAACAATAAGGAATTATGTTAAAAGAAAGTCCATCGATAAGTCACACTTTACAATTTATTGATTTAGTGACTCAGTGATTTTACCAGGGACCTGGGTTCTTTCCAAATGTCTGCTCCATGGGCTTCAACCCAAAATTGGTTCTCTTCATGGTGATAGGTGATATTTAGAAACAACTAGAGAAACATGCTTTGCTCACATCTATCAGAGAGGAGACAAGAATGAGACTGTAACTCCTTTCTTTCTATCTTTTAGGTCAATTAAGGACCAATAATAACAATTAGTACATGTTCACAAACTGATTTCCTTAACACACCCATTCTCAAACTGTAATGTACCGTAATGATGATAATGTACACGAGAATCACCGGGAGGGCCTGTTAAAACAGACAGGTGGCTAGCTCCTACCCCGGAGTTTATGATGCAATAGGTTTAGCGTTTGGCTCAGAAATTCCCATTTCTAACAAATTGCCAAGTGATTCTGATGTTGCTGCTTAAAGAACTACCTGTTTGGATTAATAAAGATGAACCTTTGTACCGCACACCTGTTAGAATGGTTAACATCCAGCACACTGGCACATAAAATGCTAGTGGTAACGTGGAGCAGCAGGAACTCACTCTCACTGCTGGTGAGAATGCAAAATGATACAGATGATTTGTCAGTTTCTGGAAAAACTTAACAAACTCTTACCATACAATCTAGCAATTGCTTCCTTTGCTGTTTATCCAAAGGAGTTGAAAACTATGTCCACGCAAAAACCTGCACACCAGTGTTTCTAGAAGCTTTGTTCATAATTACCAAAACTTGTAAGCAACCAAGATGTCCTTCAGTAGGTGACTGGATGAACTATGACATATCCAGACAATGGAATATTATTCTATGTTAAAAAAAAGAAATGAGATATCAAGCCATGAAAAGACATGGAGGAAACTTAAATGGATATTGAGATGTGAAAGATACCTGTCTCAAAATGCTACATAGTGTGTGATTTCAACTGCAGTCACATGCCACATAATGATGCTTTGGTCAGTGATGGACCACATATGTGAAGGTGGTGCCATAGATTATAATGGAGCTGAAAAATTACTATTGCCTAGTGATGTCATAGCCATCATAATGTCACAGCACAACACATTACCTTTCCTGTATTTAAAATTGTTTAGATACACAAATACTACTGTGTTACAGTTACCTGCAGTATTCAGTACAGGAACATGCTGTGTAGGTTTATAGCTTAGGAGCAATAAGCTATACCATGTAGCCTAGACATGTAATAGGCTATACCATCTGGGTTCATATAATTATATGATGTTTGCACAATGACAAAATCATCTAATGACTCATTTCTCAGAACATATCCCTGTCATTAAGTGGTACATGACCATAGATGATATTCTGGAAAAGGCAAAACTATGGAAACAGTAAAAAATCAGTGGTTGCTGGAGGTTAGCGGGGAGCCAGGGATGAACAGGCTGAGCACAGAGTAGTTTTTGGGCAGTGAAATTATTCTATATGATACTGTAGTGGTGGATACGTGTCATTATACATTTGTCCAGACCCATAGAATGTATAATACCAGAAGTGAACCCTAATGTACACTGTGGATTTTGGGTGATAATGTAGGTTTATTATTTGTGACAAGTGTACCACTCTGGTGTGGTACGTGGGAGGCTGTGCATGTGTGGGCACAGGGGGTGTGTGGGAAATCTCTGCACCTTCCACTCAATTTTGCTGTAAACCTAAAACTGTTGTACAAGAAAAAAAGGCTATTTTCAAAAAAAAGTGAGAGTTAGTCTTGTGTCTAGGGATGGGATGAGCCATTCCTGAGCCACAAGGTGTGGAGGACTAAGTAGCTGAAGAAAATCAGGTGTTTGGGGAACTGCTGGGAATAAATGACAGGCAAACAACTGATAGTACCCAGTATGTAAATTGGTATGAATTGAATATAATATTTATAGCGAAATGACTATTAAAAAATTGGGCAAGATTTATTTCTAATCTTGAATAAATGCATTAAAGTTTATTAAATACTGTCTATCAATCAAAATTGAGATCTGCAAAGAAACGTGCTTTTAATTTTTTTTAAGCTTGATTGTAACAGGGAGATTAGATTTGACTGTGGTAATCAATTGGAAATCCATTCCTCATACTCAGCACGGATCTAACTTTAGGTCCAATTATGATGAGAGCAATTTATAATACCTGAATTGTTTAGAGATTGTTGGGATGCACTTTTCCATGGGTCTCTCAGACTTGTGGACCTTTTGCAAGCAGAGGCACCCATGGCCTTCGTTCTGGGCTAGTGAACAGTCTTGGGAGATAGAGATAATGTCTCTCCCTAGAGGATAGGACAAGCTTTCTTACTGTCCAGTGTAAGAGAGAGAACGTTTCTCTCTGCAGCAAAGGGCAGGTAGGGTTGCTTACTGCCCATAATAGAAGATTTGGGTTCCCTGTGCTTAGGGTTCTTCAGCTGTGATACAAACTGTGTTCATGTGCAGCATCCACTTGGACTGGTCTGTGTTGCCACATGGGGCTTTGGAACCAACAAGAACATGAAGCTCAGGCTGCTTGCTGTGTAGTCGTTAATACAGTCCTTTGTCTCTGACCCAGGAGTCTTCTGTTGCCTGCAAGCATACATAAAATGGTGACTGGCTAACCTGTAGGCTTGAAAGTTGATTAAACCTCAGACCTGTCACAATTCTGAAAGAATATATTTGAGAGAAAACAAGATTAACTTCTGTATAACTTCACTTAACTCCTAAATTTTGTCGACTGGAAGTTGAGGCCTGGATTACTGAAGTGACTTGCACAAGTGTGCAGCGTATCTGCAGCTGCAGAGGCTCCTCTGAGAACTGCTACTTGCTACACACTGTACACGTTGCTCTTCTTCCCTACAAAACCGGCTTCTGTGAGTAAAGCCCGCAGCCCTGGTTTAGGGTTGATTTAAATAAGTGATTAGACAATAAGGATCTCTCATTTCAATACAAAACCAGATAAAACTGACATAAACTGAGTGGGGTGGTTAGTTACATGTAAGGTGTAGATATAACCCAACAGGGTTATTCAACACTAAAAGACATTTATTACATATCTGCCGGGGTCATTTAGCTGCACCTCTGCTAAGAACCAGAATGTAAGATTAGTTGATCTTCTCTTTAAATTTTCAGTTTGTTTGCTTGTTGCCACAATTCTGTAAGGGTGGGTAACAATTTAAATTATAAACTGGGACTCTGTCTGACCACTAAGTATTAAATATGCCTTTTGGCCCAGAGGTTATATAGACGTAGCGAGGTGGCCGCATTAAATGTTTTGTCTGCAGGTTTTGTCTCATGTTAGGGGGTCTGCCATGCTAGCTTAGGAGGTGTACATCAGTAACACTTTCTCTGTTTGACACATTAGCATATATCTTTTTCTTTTGAAAAAGAATTTCTTTGTTATACTATGAAATCATAACTTTCGTTCTTTGCTTTATCAATATTATACCTGATCCCTATCACATAGCGATCAATCTCAACTTTTTAATTATTAAAAACCTTCATATCATAATAATAAGGTTAGGATATTAAACATTATGAAGGGTCTGTGAGCATGTGACAGAGTATTCTTCCCTATAAATTCCAATACTGTTTCGTGATTTTTTTTGAAAACACAGACACATCAATCCACCCTCAGAATTGCCTAGAGCGACCTTCAAAAAACAATGCTTCATTGTGGAAGCTGACACAACTTGGCGCTGGGCTTTCCACCTGTGTTTTCACTGAGCTGTAGGCCCCTGGCAAAGAAAATTGAATGTTTCCTGGGTGACCCTGTCTATAAGCTGGGTCTTTAATTTCATTGCTGGCTACATTGAAGCTATAGCTGTTGCCAAAGTGTCTGAAAACAAAAATGAGGGCAGAGAGATGATTTCTGCAGATGATCTGTATCCAGCCAACAGAGAAAATCACTGACCCACCATCGTAGGGTCCTTTGTTCTGGCCACCTTTGTCTCACCCTGTCTAAGTATGTAAAACACAGAAATGTTCCACTTTGGGAAACAATTCTGAAGTTTCTAAGAATGACTTCTAAAGAGATCAGCAATGTAGGTTACTATGTATATAGAATTATTGAGGATTTGGGATGTGGGAATTCCAATGGTTGGTGATTTATAATTCCTCTGGATAAGTTCATCAGTTGGACACCTTTGGAAACATTTTAGAAAGGTAGATCTAAGCATGTCTTTTGGGAAGATTGTGAATCTAAGATGTTTCATTTGAGACAAATGGTTAACATGTTACACATGAAAAATATTTAAGTTAAATCTTCTTTTCCCGAAGATAGTATAGAGGTCATAATATATATTTGCATTACTTTTTCCAGCAGCTTACTTATTCAAATGACATCATTTTGAATAAGTCATAGCAGAAATGAAATACAAAGTCAAAAATGAGAATACAAAAGTACAGGCTCTGGTGTCCTGGTGTTGAGATAAGTGTTCCCTTGTCACCTTGCAGTTGGCTGGCAGCAGTGTGGCATGGACCTAGGAGAAGGCTGACGTAGGTGCTAGGAGGCTGGGGAACAGGTTGCACCAGCATTTCCGTTGAAGCAGCTTTGGACACAGTTCCTCATTCTGACTGAGAATGACTGCAGGGCCAGGAGCCAGCTCATCCCTGCCCTGCGTTGATCCCTCTTGGGTGCCCGCATCTCCACAGCTCGGTTCTCAGCTCAGCTCTTGCCACTGCCTCCGAGTGTGCTGTCTCATGGACACCCCCATGTAGACTCCCTGGGCACCTCTAACTCATCACTCCTAAAATGCAACCAAGCATCTTATTCCTTCCCCACCGCCGCCTACCCTCTCTTCCCCAGTCCGCCAAAATAAATACTTTTTTTTTGCCAGTGGCTCTTAGCTGAATAAGTCTACAAACTGCCCAGTTGTCCTGTCCAGGAACCTACGAGTTGCTCTTGACTCTTTCCACTGTGTCTCCTCCTACACCAAATCAGTCACTAAGCCCCACCCATTCTCCTTCCTGGACGTCTGGGTGTTGGGGAGGCTCCTGTGCAATGCCGCTAGCCTAGCCTCAGCCGCCTGCGGTAGCTTGCCGTTGGGCCCTTGTAGCTCATCTTCCCAAACTCCTTTGCTCCCCTCCAGAGGTTCTCTACCCTATAGTCAGAGGTCTTTTGAAAATGCAAATTCATTGATGCCATTTCTAGGCAAAGGTGGACAGCCAGTGACATACAAACTCCTTAGCACACAGCACCCCAGGCCCCTGCCCCCTTCCCTGCTGCTTTTTTTGGACATACTGCATGCTGATTTCCTGTGTTGATCTGTCTCCCTCCCCTAGAGCATGAGCTGGGGAGGGCAGGGCCTCTGTCTGTGTTGTTTGCTGTGCTTGGGCCGTGGAAGGCCCTCAGGGAATAGGAATGAAAGGTTGGCTCATGTTCCCTCTCCATCAGCTGCCCACGTTTTACCCTTTGCTTTCTCAGCTTTAGCTTTATTACTTCTTTCATTCTTGTGAGAGCAAGTTGTTCCTTCCTGCCTAAGAGGCACCGTGACCTCCTTTCCCCAAGACCAATGCTCTCCCACCCCTGTTTCTCTGCTCCCCTCTTCACTCAGATGTCCCCATTTCAGGGAAATGAGCCCTAAGCAATCTCTGGATCAGGGAGCCATGCATTCCCTTACAGTTATACTTCTCATCTCTCTGCTATCCTGGAAGCCTTGAGTCTTCAGGAATCTTGTGTATCTTGTCCACTGACGCTCATATAGCATCTAGCCCAGTATGGGCTTTCAACAGATATTTTGGAGAATGAATCTGTGTCATTCAGAGTCTGGATTAGTGGTGAATCGTCATTTTTTTTTCTTCCACGGAGCCAGTTACATCAGTTGAAGTGAAAGGTGGTCACTCTAATCCCCAACCCACCCCGCTCTCCAGTCTCCTCTCCCCGCACCTGGTGATCTGACAGCTGAAGCTCTCTGGCTCCCACCCTCACTCTAGAGGGGTGGATGACATGTGATAGGACTGAAGTATATAGGAGTATTAAATATATATAGTCATGTATCACTTAACAATGGGGTGATTTCATTGTACAAACATCACTGAGTGTGAGTGTACTTACACAAACCTAGATGGCATAGCCTACTACAGTATGCTTAGGCTATATGGGATAGCCTACTGTTCCTAGGCTACAGACCCATACAGCATGTTACTGCACTGAATACTGTAGGCAGCTGTAACACCATGGTAGGTATTTGTGTATCTAAACATAGAAAAGGTACAGTAAAAATATGATATAAAAGGTAATCATGATACACCTATATAGGGCACTTCCCATGAATGGGGCTTGCAGGATTGGAAGTTGCTCTGTGTGAGTCATTGAGTGTGTGGTGAGTGAATGTGAAGGCCTAGGACATTACTATACACTGCTGTAGACTTTACAAATACTGTACACTTAGGCTATACTAAATTTATTAAAAATAGACCGTTCTCCTAAGTGAAGTATAGCAAGAATGGAAAAACAAATAACACATGCACTCACTTTTAAATTAAAACTAACCCATCAGAACTCATGTGCACAGATGGAAGTAAAACTCAATGGAAATCAAGCAGGTGGAGGTGGGGAGGAGAGGTTGGGTGAAATCATACCTAATGAGTACAGTGTATAATATCTGGGTGATGGACACAGTTATGACTTTAACTCAAGCAGTACAAAAGCAATCCATATAACCAAAACATTTGTATCCCCATAATATTCTGAAATAAAAAAGAAAAAAAATATTTTTCTTTCTTCAATAATAAATTAACTTTAACTTTCTTTATAACACTTACTAACACTTAGCTTAAAACATAAACACATTGTACAGCTCTACAAACATACTTTCTTTATATCCTTGTTCTGTAAGCTCTATTTTTAAAATTTTCTTTTTGCCTTTAAACTTTTTTTTGTTAAAAACTAAGGCAGAAACACACACATTAGTCTAGGCCTACACAGGATCAGCATCATCAGTATCACTGTCTTCCACGTTCACATCTTGTCCCACTGGAAGGTACTCGGTGCAGAAACACACATGCAGCTGTCATCTCCTATGATAAATTAATGATGGAAAGTATAATATAGTGAATACATAAACCAGTAACATAGTTGTTTATTATCATTGTCAAGTATTATGCACTATACATAACTGTATGTGCTATGTATACAACTGGCAGTGCAGTAGGTTCGTTTACACCAGCATCACCCCTAACACCTGAGTAATATGTCTTGCTGTGACGTTAGGATGGCTACGACATCAGCAGGTGATAGGAATTTTTCAGCTCCATTATAATCGTATGGGATCACTGTCATATATGTGGTTCATTGTTGACCAAAACATCGTTATGCAGCACATGACTGCATGTAGTTCTCTGAGGGTTATTGAAAGTCAGGAGGCTTCTACAAGGCCTGGGAGGGCTGCACAATCAGGGCTCAGTGCCCCTGACCCAGGCTTCCTTCCAAATAGCTTCTATTTCAGTCACTTCAGCACTTCTGCACTTGCCTAACCACATGATTCTGGCATTCTTTTTTATGACTCTGTGCCTTTTCATGTGCTGTTTCATGTCTCAGAAAGGCCTTTTCCTCCTCTTTTCTGCTTGTCAAACACATATACTTCTTTAGTATAAAGGTGGTGGGAAGCCTTGTCTTATTCACCAGACAAAATCAACACCCTGTCTGCTGTTCCACCATAACACATTGCATATAGGTATTTGTCTCATATACATACATATGTTTTCTGTCCTGAGCTTCATCGTTAGCCTATATAAGGCCTTTATCTTATTTCTTTTTATCTCTTGTGCACCAATGCCATGCATACACGAGGGGCCTGAGAAATATTTTGAACATTTGAGTAACTACTGCTCCTAGTTCTGCCTAGGTCAGGCCACTTTCAACTTGCCAATGTATTTGCCCATCGTCTTTGCTGCTAACCTTCTGTGAGAAAATAATCTGTGAAAGGTCATTATCAAGTTATCTCAGCACTTATTTAATGTGTGTTTAGCTGCTTTACTGTCACATGAAAACGTGTGGTAGTAAAATAAAGTAATAAAGCTGTCAATAAAAGCTCCACTTCCACTCAATATTTAATGCTAAAGAGCATGAGGCATTTGAGATTTTCATCCATAATAGTAAATTGATGTTATCAAGGTTGGTAGCTGATCAATTTGCCTTGAAATATTGTTAACTTGATGAATAAAAATGTAAATTGTTAGAATATAGTATGTTCCAGAAAGCAGTGTGTTTCAGTGTTCTTCATGTAATAGTCTCCAAATGAGGTAAGGACATGAAGCAGCCTCAGGCTTGGAAGCCACCTGGTGTTTCTGAACAGAATGGGGGCAGTGATGTCTGTGGATCAGCATCATCATCATGGGAGAGTCAAGAAAAGTGCCACCACCGATACCTCCTTTAGAGCATTATAGTTTATAAGGTACCACCACGTCCACTTTCTTACCTAATCCCCGTCACGACTGAGAGGTAGATAACAGTGTCTTCATTTTCCAAGTTGGAAAGTTGGGGTTCAGAGAGGGTAAGTGACATTTGCAGGTGACACCAAGCTCAGATAGAATTCTGAACACGTCTGACTCCACGTTGGGTTCTTTCTGTTACGGCGTACCTACTTCGTTGCTAGGGAACTAAAGATTTCAAATTGATACAATTGTATGAAATGTTTGTAAAATCTACTCTCATGATTAATATTCAAAGAGTAAACTTCAAATGCTGTCTAGAGGATGGGTGGACTCTAGATTAGTTGTAGAATTGAGTGTGTACACAGTCCCTACTTTGAGTAGTCCTAGCCACCATCTGAGAGGGAGGATGTGTAATGCAGAGGAAAGTTCTTTCAGGGTCTGGGATCCATTTCTAAAAAGTCCAGCCCATTGTCCCTGACAGTGTAAAACTTTCAGAATTCCACAAGAAAGTAAACCTTTATTTCAAAATTATACTTTGAAGTTTGAAGATAAAAGGAGAGCTGTCTAAGGCCCAATGCTCAAATAGATGGACTAAAAACATTTTAAAAAAATTTCTGGAGAGCTTATCAGAATTTGAAATGAATGTGATAACAGATCTCCTCTAGTTCAAGTCCTCAGTGCTGTGTAACAGGGCTTAAAGCAGCTTAGCTCAGCCTAACACATACGGAATCAAAGCCTTTTGTAGGGTTTTGAAATGTGCTTCATTTTCTCAGGAAAGAGAAAAGCAGATTCCTTACTTTTATGTACCTGGTCACCTAGGAATATGTTCAATTCTGTGGTTTTGGTCCACTCTTAGAGTAACACAGAGAAACACAATGGACCTTATTTAAAGCTGTAACTACCAGCTGTTGCTTGGACAGCATTTCCCATTGCCTCTCGGTGCCAGAAAGAGCCAGCATTGTTTTGGTAGAGATTGGAAGCCTGCTCCTGACATGGAGAACAGTGGGCACACAAGAATGAAGGTGCCGTGGTTTGTTAGAGGTCCAGCAGCAGTGGCTGGTGCTGGAGTTGGCCTGCATCAGTAATCAACTGCAGGGGTAAGATTGTGAACTGAAATACTTTACATTTAGCAAACCTTTTTAAGCTTAGAAAATATCTTTACACACAGTAACTTATAGTGATCTTCTGAGTTGGTGTTAGGGGATGAATTATGTCCCCCGCCCCAAGTTCATAATCTAATCCAGACTGGTGTCCTTATAAACTGAGGAGTTTAGGACACAGACATTGTACAGAGGGAAGACCTGTGAGGACAAAGGGAGAAGACGGCCGTCTGCAAGCTAAGGAAAGAGGCGTCAGAAAGCACAAGCCCTGTGGACATCTTGATCTCAGACTTCCAGCCTCTAGAACTGTAGAAAATACCTCTTTTGTTTAAACTACCAGTCTGTGGTGCTTTGTTATGCCAGCGCTAGCAAACTAATACAACTGGTAACTCTAACATGGAGGCTATCAGTTAAACACAGCTCTTTTAAGCTATAACTGGAGTCCAAAATCTATCTTTATATCCATGTTCTCCACAATATGCCCCTTGAGAACCATGTATAAAAGTTTATGTAAACCCTTGTTCAGTTGTGGTTAAATACGGTTTTATTAAGGATTATTCTTATAACTAGAGGAAGGTTGACTTGGTTATGATTTATGTGAGTTATTTGAAGCTGGCTAAGCCACTGGTAAAGGAGCAAGTGGAGAAATGTTTATTATCTTTAATTGTTTTTAAATTATTAATAACATAAGCTCACCCTTCAAAATACTTAATATATAATAGACGTGAATCCGTGATTGGGGGAAGATGGGTCGTAATTCCTGGTAGACTCCTTGTTGTTCCACTTGGTAAACAGTTTGCAGTGAGTGGAAGGCAAACCTGGGGCACATGCACATGTCAGTTATTCTCAGGGGACAGAGGGATGGAGATGATGACCCTGCACTGCAGGGCATAGTTGGGGCTGATGTTGAAATTGACCTGGGTGATATTTTGATTTTTATTTTACCTCGTATAGAAAACCCATGAAAAGCAAGTAGATGTAATACTCATGTTACTATCACATTATCTAATTTTAAAAACATTGTTAAAGATTAAAAATGCTTTTCAGAGTCAAAATTATGATTCACGTTTGTTTACAATCCTTATTGCTTTATCTTGAAATTTTAAGTAAACAAAAACATTTCATTCTTTTTTGATATCCTCCAAAACAAGTATGTATTTGAAAATAAAAAAGATTTAGAAACACTTTCAATGATCTGAATTTATGGTAAAATAAACATAATTCTTTCATTAGTTTTTGCTTTTAATAGAATGAATAGATCATTTTTAGTTTTGATTAAAAGAAATTAAGAGCTTTTAAAAATTTTATTATTTTAAAATATACATAACAATATTTATTATTTTAACCATTTATAAGTGTACAATTCGTTGCCATTAAATACTTTCACAATATTATGTAACCATCACAATTATCTACCCCAAAACATTTTCATCATCCCTAAATAAAACTCTATACCTACTAAATGACAATATCCACTTTTCCTCTCTTCCTAGCTTTTGGCAATTTTTTTCTATTTTCTGTCTCTGAATTTTGCCTATTCTAAGTGTCTCATACTAGTGGAATCATAAAATATATGTCCTTGTGTCCCTGATTATTTCACTAAGCATGACATTTTCAAGGTTCATTCATGTTGTAGCATGTATTAAAATTTCATTCCTTTTTATGGTTATTCATATTCCATTGTATGGATAATGTCACATTTTGTTTATCCATTTATCTGGAGAGAGGTATTTGGGTTGCTTCCACCTTTTGGTTATTATGGATAACGCTGCTATGAACATAAATGTACAATATCTGTTCAAGTTCTAAGGCATTTTGGTAGAAGTTAGATTTAGTCCTCACAAAATTTCTGATTGGAAATCAAGGTCAATGTAAGCATAGGGAAAAACATCTACAGAGCAGATACTATTGCTAAGGTAAGAAAATATGGTACCTTTATTTAGGTACTTATTTATAAGTACCTTGCCCATTACATTAATATATATTCAATTATTATTTGTTGCATTTAAATAAGTTGAAAGTTCATTCTATATTTGTTTGTAGTTATTGAGTTTAAGATAATTACCATTAACATAAACCCAAAAGAGCACTGTTTATGGATGTGGCAAATTTATCCTAATTGCAAGCAAAGTAACAGGAAAAATTAAATGCCTTCTAGTAATGCCATTTGGCACTACTGTACTGAACCATGGGCAGTATGTCAGAGGCTATGGGTTCCACCAAAATCTATACACATCTTGCTTACATACCATTATTATTATTCCCACACCTCTCATCGTGGTTCATCTTAACATAGTACTTTCTTTACATCATATATCAGTGTTGAATTCTTAACACTCATTAAAATGTAGCTGTGACTCCTTGAGCAGGACTTCTTAAGCCCGTTAAGAAGCACTTCTGTAACTCCTCACTTCCAAGCAAGGAGCTACAGGGTTCCTGGCCACCGGTTATGCATATGGTATTCCTTCAGTGCATACTGTTGGATAACTTCCTATCCCCTTGTTGACTTTAATTTTTCTACCATGTCCATTCAGTTCTTGCTGGTCAGCATTTCTAATGTTGAATTCGTTTGCATTCATAAACTTTCATAAGGTTCTATTTTATGCCCAGAATAGGAAAACTACATTCCTATATTGTTTGCTGGCCACTGTCTGCTCTCCTATTTCTCACCTCATCTCCCACAGGCCTCATCTTCTCTCTCTCCCTTCATGAAGCTCTTCAGTGCTTTCTTTCATTTTCAGGATGGTGTTTTCTCCTGATCTTGCCTTATCTGAATATGTACTCTTTGCATCTATCCTAACACTAACCATCATTCAAAATGAAGTTCCTTTGTATTTTTGCAGTGTAAGGAGTTATGTATGTGTGTTTTCGTGTGTATGCTGAGTGTGTTCTGTAGTTTGATTCTCTAGACCTTTCACTGCAGCCAGTTTGTCTTAGATTATATTCTCCTATTAAGGAGGGACCATCTTGACTTCCTGTAGATAATGTCACATATAGATTGCTGTGTAGTGAATGGTTTCAATGATAGTATTTTTGAGTGACAACTATTTTTAAGCTTTAAAAATATGAATATAAAAATCATTTAATATTCAGCCAAAATATTTTAGGGTTAAAAGCCTCACCTGGCTTATTTTCAGGATTCAGGAGGTCTTCCCAGAAGGAGGCAGTGCTGACTGGCACTGATTCAGGGAGATGGAGCTCTTAGCCTTCTGCCCTTGAGGGATAAACAGAGTTTACATATAGACACTGTGTACATAAGTGTGGGTCAGTCAATGCTCATCACTAAGAGGCAGATCTTCTCCCTCCACACTGCCTTTTTGTAAGTTATTTCTTTTTCTCCTCAAGAATACACTCTGTGTTTATGTTAGCCTAGTTCTCTGTGTAATAAATGATGGTGGAGCTTGGGGGATGGGGGATGGGTGGATTTCATAAAGCTTGTCTCATTGTGCCAGGTTTTGTAGGTGATGGTGTTGTAATGGTTTCTTACGTGAATGATTGTGGTGACTAATGGAGGCCTTGTGAAAATGATTCAGGTTAAGCTTCTGCTTTGCTTTAAGCTTTCTGACCCAGTATAATTGAGTGTAATTCAGTGAAATCAGTGAATTTATATTCTTACGGTTAATATCAATGTATGTCTGACAATGAAGAAACCATGAATGAAGTTCGTAATTTGCTTTTCTGCTTCTGCCCTGACCTGAGGAACAATTTCATGGAAGCACTGGGGAAACTTAAGGAAAAACTTCTTTAAAATTCTTCTTGTCCCACTCACTGTTAAACATGATTTATATTGGTAACCATGCTAAAGTGAGCAATAATGCAAAACAGGGGATGTAGAGGCTGTTTTATTCTGGGAACACCAGGCCTTTAACCAGTTGAGGAGTGTGGTGACCTTAGCAGTAACATGAATGGAATTATTGTTCTTTCTGACCAGAAAATTACTCATGACTGGAAGGAAGGGAGGAAAGGAGAATAGGAAAGATGAAAGAAAGAGGGGAGGAAGGGAGAGAAGGAGGCAAAAGACACAGGCAAATCTAAGGCAATCTTTCGAAGTAGTAAAGTAAAACAGAAATATCTGTTTGCAAGGCAGTAGCATATAACATAAGCCCAGGGTCCAATTTCATTAAAATTCTTGCAGCAAATAATTTTGCTAAAAGAAAGGAACCAAGCTGCACCAAGCAGATTTATATTTTTTAGTAACAACCCTATCTAGCAACTTTATGAACATCTTTGGTTTGGTTTAGTTTTAAAGTAATAAAATGTTAGCTCCCTGACCCAGGAGAGATTGTTCCCATTAGTAATTGACATGAAGGGTTTTGCTAATATCCACATGGTTCCTGATTCCCAGAAAAAGATGAGCAGTGAATGTTGTAAATGCTTATAATGTGTGAGGTGTGGATAGAAGCCTATAACTTACAGAAATTATGTAGGAAAGAACCCATGAGATGATATATGGATGATGTTTCAGATTCTCAGGAGATTAACAAAGTATTTAGAAGTATTTTTCCACTAAGATGTTGGGGATGGGAAAAGCTTTTTTTAAAAAAAAACAAAAATTGATTAGCCTAGAGAAAGAAGAGATATGGTAAGGGAAAAAATGTTGAGTAAAAAAAGGAAGAATCTTTGAATCTGTTAAAGGTAGAGAGATACTTTTCTTAAATCTGATGTGTATTTTCCTTAGTATCTTGCCCAAGGTGTACAGGAACGAGAGGGAGCTCTTGTGACCCCATTCCTGTAGCTGCACTAAGAGCTATTTATCTTTTGGGGTTCTGGGTGTGAACTTATTTAACAAAATATTTTGACTATAACACTATAATTTGTTTTTGAACTGCTAGTCTGAATCATTCACTTTATTGAGCATGGAGGCAACAAAAAGCCTCTTATAGCAAGCAAATAGTTGCTTCATTAGAGAAGATTTAACCACAGGACTTTATGAGATGATGTGCCAAAGCATTAATTTTTCACTCAGAGCTTCTTTAAGGTTCAGAAGTACTTCCTTTCTATGTTTAAATGGCAGAAGTCAGAGACCAGCTTCACATTTGCTGGTATCTCCTCTGCCTCCCCATTGTCATCAGTAAACACTGACAGGTGGGCAGTATATCCAGGGAACACAGAGTATACAGAGATACATATGAATTTGCAATTTACTTGAGAAACAGAACATACACACAAAGAAATACTGCTAGTGCAGTATAGTAAGTTCTCATGTACATCATTGACAGGTTCTCAGAAACTGCAACTTTAAGAGAAACAACATATAACAAACCAATTTTACCGTAGACGAAGTGATAGGCGCAGGGATTAAGTTCCTATCCTGTGGGATATTTCTGGTCACAAAAACATCACCAAAATTCAAAATTAATACCAAAACAGTTCTAATATTAAACATTGAAATGTGAGCTATGCATACATTTAAGAAAGGTTAATAAAAACAAGATAATTATCCAATTTTTGGTGAATCATTAAGTGATGGAAATTGTAGTGGTAGTAGGTTAAATCACAGCAAAAGTTTGTAAGGAGCACCTCCTACCACCACACACTTCAAAACCAAACAACCACATAGAGAATCATAAAGAATTCCTGGAACTGAAGAATTTAATGAATTAAATAAAAAATATAATCACTAGCTTCAACAGTATACTAGATCAAGCAGAAGAAAGAATTACTAAAGTTGAAGACAGGTCTTTTGAAAGAACTCAGGCACAAAAAAGAAAACTAACTTTTTTTTTTTAATGGAACTTTGATGAAGAAGACCCCAAAGGCAATCACAGCATCAACAAAAATAAATAAATGGGACCTGATCACATTAAAAAGCTTCTGCACAGCCAAAGAAACTGTCACGAGAGCAAACAGACAACCTACAGAATGGGAGAAAATTTTCGCAAGCTACACATCCAATAAAGAGCTGGTAACTAGAATCTATTTAGAACTCAGGAACATCAGCAAGAAAAAAATCAAACAACCCTATCAAAAAGTGGGCAAAGGACAAGAACAGAAACTTCCCAAAAGAAGACAGAA
>CAUYRT010040734.1:0-25629 GCA_963574885.1 Lepilemur ruficaudatus | reverse complement strand
CACCTCAGCCTGACAGTGAATTCACTATGAGATTTAATTTTGTAGTCAAGGCAATGCTAATGTAAAGTGCTGTGTGAGTGCAAAATGTCATGATTTCACTCAGACATGCAAAGAGTTAAACACAACTCAGCTTGGTGGTCCGTGGAACTTGCCCGACTTGGGAATAATGAGTATAAGAGAAATGGTAGGATCGTTGATTGGAATTTTCAGAGGATCGAGCCAATCCCAATTTCTGTTTGCTTGAAATATCGGCCAGAGTCTGAAACTAGATGGGTGAAGACAATACAGGAGCACAGAGTAAATAATCGGGGAATGGATCTTTCTGCTGCTGAGTGATTTTATAAGAGTGCTAACTATGTTAAATTGCTTTTTTATTTTTTTGGTAAGATGCAAAATCTGAATCGAAAGAACCTTTCCAATCCTGGTCTAGAAAGTGTAAGGTAAAGTGAGTACGGCTATTTGATTCTGAAAACTGTGAGGACAAAATACCAATAAGCACAACCTTTGTGAACATCTGTACATGATGTCACTCTTCAGCCACACAGGCAACAAGCAGGCAAATTACTTGTCTTATTTTTGTAAGTCCTAAAGACAAAGAAACAGTCAAACATCTGATCTTTGAAATAAATGCCTTCTAAAATAAAGTTGCCCAAATCTTTGACAGTGTTAGGGCTTTGAAGAAACACAGATGGTTCAGGGTTGCACAGGGTGAGTTTATCAGCAGTGGTGGCAAAGGGGACGCTAATTAATGACAATAGGACTGGCTGCTTTTTGCTCTGCTGTGTGGAGTCTTGCCCTTCATCTAGTTTCAAGACCCAGCACAATTCCTGCCTCTTTTCACAGTTTTTCGCTTAAGTGTTATTTTTTCTTCTTTTAGTAGATCTCAGTCTACAGCATGGATTTAGTAAGAATTATGCATAACCTGGGACTAATTCCTCTCTAGTTATCTTGACCAGCCCACAAAATCTTATGATTAGTTAAGGTTTCTCAGAGTGATATTCTATTTTCCAATTAAATTGGGAGCTCCTTGGAGGCAGGGGCAGTTATTTATACCACTTTAAGCCCCCACCCTGCCCAGCAGGTGCTTTCGATGACCTGTCTCAGAGTCGACGTGTGGGGATAATGTCATCACTGAGCTGAGAGACTGGCAGAGTCACAGCTGCTCGTTCGCCCCAGTCGCATTAGCTGTCAGCTGTGCTCAGCTAGCTGTACTTTGTGGAAGTCAAGAGAAGGAGAATTTCATTCCAGCAGTTTTCAGTTAGTCATATAAATTACATTCTTAGCACTCAAATTATAATATCAATGGATAAAATAAGAAAACATCTTCTTCCATACAGGGGACTGTACTCCTAAATTGCAGGTATCATCTTATTAGTTCGTGCTTTGTGTTCTGAGGGGCTGAGAGGGAGAATGTAGATGGATCCGCCTATTCTCCAGCTCTCAACACACACACACACACACACAGACACACAAACACACAGAGTAAATACCGCTCTTGATGCTCTTTTGGGCCTTGTTTTGCATTACATTGAAAGTTACTTACGTTGTTGACTCCTTGAAGTCAGGGATTTGTCATGTATATCTTTGTCCTTTCATATAACCTTCTTCAGTAATTATTTGCTGAATGAGTACCCCATCTTTACACATTTTAAAAGGCAGTACGGGTAAGTATATTATTTGCTCCTTTGAGTAGCCTAGAAATTTTTTTCTTAAGATTTTTATCAGTGAATACTCCAAACTTTGACCACTCTCTTTAAGACCTTACTCAAATTATGCACTTTGATTTTCCACAGGTTAGGGTGCCTCTCAGTTTGTGGAAAAGCTAGAGGACTTTAGATGGGACCACTCTCAATTCCCCCTTCCCCCATTCTGTAAACATTTAGTAAGTAGTTTTCTATCCCTTTATTATTCTTTACTGTGTCTACCACTGCTAATTAACTCATTCCCACAGGACTATCTGCATTGGCTGCCTAACCCTCACACTCTCCTTGCATTTCTCATGACTCTGTGTCTTTGGTAGGCATTTTTCCTTTGCTTTTCTTACATATTGGTCTTTCTATAGTGATTTATCTTCTGCAGCTCTGGTCACATCAAACATCTTTCCTGGCTGCCTTTCAGTCTTAACTGTCTCCCGTACACTGAAGAATTCCAAATGTGTATTTTCTAAACTAGATGTTGCCCTCTAGGTCCAGAGTCCTAGATACAATGTCCTGTGGGCCGTCTTTGTCCCTAAGGAGAGTCTGTGCCTCACCTATCCTTGCATTCCCAGGCACTATTAGGATGCTTTGAAATTGGATGACTTTCCTCATACTTTGGTAACTCACTTCCATTTTTCCAAATAAGAAAATAGAAACTTGAAACTGTTGTGACTTCAAGGTCAAAATGCTTGTTATAGTTTATGAATTTGTGTCTGACTACTCATCCTGTGCAGGGCCCTGGGTGCTCTTCTCTCCAGATTTCCTGATATGTGAACATCCTTCATGTGTCCATGGGATTACAAATTGACATCTCTTGTAACTCTCTGACAGTGAAATGCAGGCTCCTTCACGCAAAACTTGCTTCCTGAAATTGCACTATTGGATCACTCTAGGATTAAAAATTACACTTCAAACCAGGGAATAAACTGACTTTGGGGAAAAGTTAATATCAGTTTGGTTTAGGTTTGCTAAGAGTGCAGCATTCTGATCATACAGTGAAATATAGGAATGGGAAAGACCATGAGATACTATCTAGTATTCTAGTTCATTTCCTCATTCTTAGATGCAGGTAAAGCTATGGTTATGTTGCTCTGTAAAGAGGTTTGCCTAAATTTACAATAAATATGTTCATATTCTTTGATGATATTATATATAGTGGATCATAATTTGGTGTCATATTTTGGGCATCTAGGCCTATGGTTCTTGGCAGACTTAGGGACATTTTAACACCATATATCACTAGGTTCGCCACTTGTAAAATCCATATTCTTGATATTTTCCAGAGCCTACCTGGGATCCACATCCTTGTAATAGGGTTTATGACATCATCTTCATAACTTGCCAAGGGTGATATTCTGCAATGTAGTGGAATATTCATGACTCTTCTGTATTTGCAAGTGAAGGTTCAATATTTAGGATAGTTACATGTTTTCTTGACAACCAATCAGGAAATAATATCATATCTCTGCAGTCATTCTGAATCAGGTAGTATACGAGGTCTGTCCGGAAAGTATCCAGCCATGCAGTATGAAACATAGATACAAGACATATTGTACATAGGACAATGAAACCTCATTCTCCTTCACAGTAGGCACCTTGGGACCTCACACAGTTCTCCCAACATCTCTTAACCTAACCTGTACACGTTCAACATCCTCAGGTGTTCTGCTTATTGCAGACCTTCCAGAACATGGATACCTTTCAACAGATTCTCAACTATTTTTAAAGCGTTTGTGCCACACTTTTACTTGTGCTGTACTCGTTGCATCATCACCGAAAGACTTCTGAGTCATCCAAATAGTTTCCACGGAGGAATGTTCAAGCTTAAGGCAAAATTTGATGCAGATTCCTTGCTTTACTTGCTCAGTCATTTTGAATGCAGCAGACACACAGTACACGTGCTCACTCAATGGCATCTAGCGCCCCACTGACTAGTACAGCGAAGGCGTCATTGTTCACGCATGCGCATTCCCGTCCACTCTCCTTGGCTGCCAGGTTACATCAATGTCTTGCAAACCATTCTTGTTACATTAACCATGTTTGGGTACTTTCTGGGCAGAACCTCCTACTTTCTTTGTTAAAAGGGAGATTAAAAGTAGTAAAGGTGTATGTTAGCAACATGGTTATGGACCTTACGCTTTCTCCATGTATACTCAGATGAATTGATAAAGTACTGGAAAAGGCAGAGCTTTGGGACCTGTGTGTGAGAGAGTGTGTCTGTGTGCCTGGCAGCAATAAATAGTTGTCAAAGGCATTTAGTAGAACTTAACAAAATGAGTATTTGCCATTTAGTAATTTTTATAAAGCTATTTTCCCCTGTGGATGAAAAAGAAATCCTGCGTTATGCTTTGCTTTCATAACTGAAGAGGACAAGAGCTTTTCTTCTGATTAAAATCTCATTTCATACTAATTTGATATAAGGACATTTTTCCTGAAGACCTCCACAGTCTTTAATATATGTAACAATGATCTGTCTGGTGGTATTAACTGGTGATGCTAATTCTGTACATTTGTTTAGCACTTTGCAGTTTACATATTTATTTATATAAAATATCAAACTTGATCCTCCATGTTAACAAAATATTAATAATATCAAGACCATCTTAACCTTTGAGAGGTTAAGCTAATGATTTATTTTCTTTAATTTGGATCATCATTATTATAGATATTTATAACTTTCTAAATTAAAATCTTGATGTTAAGAAAGTAGTAATGTTGGGTTATTGAACTATTATTTCAAAAGAACTGGCAATTTATTGCTCTTTCTTCTGTGGTGCTTCTCATGATCATTTCAAATAATTAGCACAGTTATTCTCTAATAATGGCCTAGGCTTTTGAGCAGTAGTATAATCTCTTATGATACGAGAAGATAAGACACTACCTTTTTAAGATAGTCATAAAGTAGTTCTTTTACACCGTAGGAGTCCCATGTACTGCTGAATTAGATACAGTAATTCTCTGCAAAACAGAATAATATTATTTGGCTATATTCCTAGACATAACCAATTAATTGTTATGAAGTGGAAACCCAGAAACTAAGAAGAAAACCTCCTGAATTTCCAGTGGCTGCTGAATGTACAATTTCCTCTGATTGCTTTTTAGCATCTATTTTTTAATGGCAACCTGCTAAAGATATTACATTAAAAGCATCTTTGTTGTTAAATAAAATAAGTGCATTGAATTTTTGTAGCATTTCATTGAAGAGTCGAGGACAGTGAAGTGTTTATTAATGAGCCTTTTGGCACACTGAAAATTTGCAAATAAACTTTTTTACTATCTTTAATTCTATGCCTACGCCAATAATTATGGTATAATTTTTGCTGGTAGAATTGAATGAGTCTAAATTTTTATTTTTGATGTATACTGAAGTTGCTAGGGGGAATCACATAGCCCATGAGTTAGTGTAACCTGGTTGAGAATTACAAAAATATGTTAAGTATCGAGTCTTTTATTTTGTGCTAAGTGTGTTGCCTTCTTTATCTTGGTTGATCATCAATGGGAGTATTATTATTATTCTTCCCATTTTATCTAGGAGAAAACTAAGGCTCTAAACTACTTGAAATCAAGGACCAAGTCTTACTTTATTTTTGTAGCCCTACCACCTAGTATAGGGCCTGGCAGAGTAGGTGCTCAGTGAGCATTCACAAAGGAAGCATGTAACATGCTCATGTGCACACTCTTAAAAGGCAAAGCTAAATTTTGAACTTAAAATCTCTACGCTCTCACTCTTCTTACTCTGAGTCTTAAATACATGAGTTTTGGGGGAGTTTGTCCCACCAGGGAAAAGCGTGTAGTATTTTTGATCCAAATGTTCAAACTGTTACATTGGAGATTGTTTACATTCACCCTCGGATAGTGGCTGCAAAGCCAGGGGCTCCTTGAGTGTGGCGTATCGTTAGAACAGCACCATTAGCTGCCAAAGTGTATTGATGCTGATCAAACTTATATTTTATCTTTATCGAATTAATAATATGGTTGATACAGAGGATGCTTTGAGGTTTCTATTTCTAACTTCTGTGATGTTGTGGCAATTTTTTAGTGTCCCAATAGCATAGCTTTGAAGATACAGAAATATTCAGCAATTTCAGATGATGGATCTTGAAAAGAATAGCAGAACTTGCCAAAAGTCAGGCACTTTTCTCAAATTACTTAGACTACTATTATTCCATTGTCTGAAAAGGCAGATAGCTTAATGAGTGTAAATTACAACTGACTTTGTAAAGAAGAAGCTTTTGCTCTTGAATTTTCTCAGAAGTAAAAATAAAAGTGAACTGTCTGACTTCATTAGTGCAATTGCATTTTTGACTCATATATAGTAGTTGATGTACAGAGAAACCATAGAAATTTTAAATGACTACTTCTTAAAATTGAAGAGTAGCTCACAAATCAAGCAATCTATCCAAAATTATTAAATTTGACATGAAAATAAAAAGAATTCAAGGCTTTGTTTTGTGGTGGCTATTGGTATCAGGAAGAAGGGCTTTTAAAAATTTATTTCTTTAATAAATATTTGTTGGCCATGCACAGTGGCTCATGCCTGTAATCCCAGCAATTTTGGAGGCCAAAGTGGGAGGATCACTTGAGGCTAGGAGTTTGAGACCAGCCTGGGCAACATACTGAGACTCTGTCTTTACAAAAAAAAAAATTAAAAATTAGCTGGGTGTGGTGGTGTGTATGCATATCTTCCCATATACATTAAATCATCTCTAGATTACTTATAACATCTTATGCAATGTAAATGCTATGTAAATAGTTGTTATACTATTGTTTAGGGAATAATTAAGTGAAAAAAATGTCTGTACATGTTGAGTACAGATGCAAACGTTTTTTCAAATATTTTTGATCCATAGTTAATTGAACTGTTGGTGAATCCATGAATACAGCCTGTATAATGTTGAGTAAAAAAACCAAGTTTCAGGAGATTGCACACAGTATGGCATCATGTTTATAGTGCTCAAACCGAGCAAAGTGAAATAATACATTGGTTAAGGATATACAGTCAGCACCATTTTATACCAGGGACTTGGGTATCCATGGATTTTGGTATCCTTAGGAGTCCTGCAGGCAGTGCACTGCAGATACCCAGGGACTTTTCCTTCAAGAGAAAGGGTAATGTTAGTGTTATTAAACTGGTGATGGGTTTAGTAGGTGGTGGTTCACATTTGTTTTATTATTATGCTTCCTAACTGTACCTATGTTGCCTATTTTATAATATATGTATGAAACAGTATAGCAAAGTAATACTGCATAAAATCAGTTATCATTGAGATCATTTTGACCCTCAATATAAGTAAGATACTACCTAGGTTACCGTGTTATCAGATAACTTTATATATCCTCCATGTGCTATTTGTATCACAAATATCTTGATGGCAGGTGAAAGAAAGGAAACATTACAGATAATGCAAATGGTTACATCTCTTTTTAAAAACTTAGCTCAGCTTCTGGGGTCTTTTAGGAATCAGAATATATATTTAGCATTTCTGTTGACAATGTGACATGTTGTTCAGCGCCTGCTGAGCCCTCTCCCTTTTTTCCTTCATTCAATTTTAAAAGTGCTGGCAAGATAAGCATAAAGAAAATCAAATAAATCATCTGCCAAAAGGCTCACATGTAAGGTATAGGCAAATAGTGCAGAAGCACTGATTAAAACAAGCAGATTGAAATCCTTAGAAGCTGAGCCTCTCTAAGCGCAGAGAATGGCAAGGGAAGAGCTTCAAGCATTTGAAGTGGCCCAGCAATATCACGAACAATGATGTGACTGCAAATCCAAGCACTTGCCAAGTGCTGTGTATTTAACTGAAGAGATAATTGTATGCAAGTCTAAGAATCCCTGGGTAGATGAAAAATGTGGAGTTTGGTAGATTATTAAATATTTCATAATGTTTTTTACATTCATGAAAGTATAATATAATTAGATCTTGGCTTAGTTTGTGCTTTTGACTGCCATTGCTAATTTTTTTTATTCCAGAATTTTATTAACTCTCAACCCCAGAGTCATTACTTTCCTTGTGGACTTCATACTTAGCTTTGGATAAGTTGAAGGCTTTAAATATTAATAAATATCTATAAATAAATGAAAAAATATGGAACTGGTTTCCCATTGCCTCATCTATGAGTACAGATTTTAGGTACCATCCGACTGACCCACCAACACTTAATGGTTGTATTCCTTTCCTTCTCTTCTTCCTCCTTTCTCTCCCTTGTCTTTTTCTCTGTCTCTCTCATTGTACTCTGTCTTTCCTCCCACTAACTGCTGGATGGATTTATGGTTGTATGAAATCCTTATTTATGAGGCAGTTTTTTTGGGGGGAGTGGTACTTTCTATATAAAACCAAATACTTGAAGTATTTGCATAATCTATTCTATGATGCATAAGGTTAGAACGTGCGATTAACAGGTTGTATTTTATTTCATACTAGGGTACTTGGGCATGAATGCCTTCATTCTTTCACTCATTCATTCATCCAGTAAACGTATGTATTGAGTACCTACTATGTATTAGTGCTGCAGTGGACTCCTGGGACACAATTAAAATAACACAGTCCCAGCCTCCAAAATGTTCACTCTCTGAAGGGATTTCCCCAATTTATGATTTAGAGATGTGAGTTGCCAAACATTTGAACTGTTATTTAAAAGTAAGTATGGAAATTATTCTTGGGAATATTAGCCTTTGTGAACTCTGGTATCCAATTCTCTGCTTCACTATATTTGTGTTTGCTTTGGAACCTTTGAATAAATCCCAGGTGTCCCATGTTTATTGACTGCCTCTTAGGTACCAGACCCTGCAAGATGTATAAGGCCCTCAGTCTTTAATGATGCTTAGATTTTGCTCTGTCTGTGCTCCCTGTCTTCATATAGGGAAACTAAGATAAATATTATCCAAAGATAGAGCAGATGGAAATTTTAAGTGTTAGTAAACATGCTGAGAAAGAAGCTGTTTAATCTGGATCATGTAATAGATAGATAACCACATGTTAGTTGGTTTAATAATCAGGATTTTTTACTGCATCTGGGTTTTATCAGGTCTAAAAGCAGTATCAGTTTGATTTCAAATGCAGAATATGGATAGGAGACAAATTCCTTTAAATATTGAAAAGAATATAAGGTTGTTTTAGCTGAGCTTTGAGTTGAAAATTATAGGAACCGTGCAGACAATGCTTACTGCTTAATAAACCAGGGAATTTTGTTTATTAGGCTATCACTCTTTTGTTAATAAGAACATAAAGTATTATGGGCCAAATAATTGTGTTCATTGACGAATATCATCAGGACTCCAGGTGACTGACGGATGGCAGCATGATACCTAGAGAAATGTTCTAAAGATATATCTATTTTAAAAATTGTCTTTACTATTTTTCTTTGTCCTGCCCCAAATACAGCACTGTCTCTTTGCCGCTTAGCTGCATTTATAACTGTATCACTAAATACCTCATTTTTATTTTGGAGTAGATCCAATGCAAATATTCACATTAATGCAACACATGCAAAGGTCAGGAGGTCCAAAGTGTGGTTCCCACAGCAACTGACCTTTGTTTCTCTGGAGCTTGGCAGTATTTGCTTTCACTTTGTATTAGCAAAACTTTTCTATTTAATGATACATGTCAGAGAACAGTTGTTATGGAAAATGGTATTTAGAAATTTCTGATTTTAATGTAGAAAAACCTCAATTTTGACGTTGTAACAGTTTAGAGGCTATTTTATACTGCCCAGGTTTATGAAAAATAAAGGAAACTGTGAGAACGTAACACTTTTTTCATAAACAATTGTCTAACAATCACTCATTAAGCTATCAAAGTGTCTTGAAACAACTCATTTTGAATATGTCTATATTCTATGTTTGTGTGAGTAAACAATCGCTGGGTAATTTTGTACAAATTAAAATGCCAGAAAGATATTTGATTATAAGTGGAACGTATCTGTGTATGTGTATCTTTGGAGTTGTTTATAAAATTCAAAACCAACAGACACCACATTTACATTCACTGTCTTCTTTCTGTTAAAATGGAAGAATTGTCTCTACCACTATTAAAAGTCGTCTCATGGTTTGGATCATATTCCCTTTCAAGGGCTGAGGTCCTGCCATTTTCCCTCTCATTCCTGAATTGTCCTCTTCTCCCTCTCCACCAGATCATTCCCACCCAAGCACACATCCTCCTGTATCTCCCAAACTTCATGTCCTCCCATAGCTGCCACCCGATTTTTATTCTTCCTTTCATAACGAAGCTTATTGGAAGAGGCTTTTATATTCACTGTATCCACGTCTTCATCATACACATAAACAAACATGTGCATTTATTTATTTATCTAGTCCATAAACTATTGGGACATGTCCTATGCAATGTTTTGGGTATATCTATACTAAAAAATTATTCATTGTATCAAAAATTCGAATTTAACTAGGTATCCTGTGTTCCACCTGGCACCCCTGGCCTGGGTGATTTCATTTGTATACATGGTGTCAAATACTATCTGTATGCTCTAGTTTACCTCTCCCAAAGCTCCAAGTTGGTGCTCCCAACTTTCTAAGTAACATCTTGGAGATCTGTCTTCTCAAACTTGGTATGTTCAAATAGAATTATTCATTTCCACTTCCTCTCCATCTTACTAATGATGCTAATATCCATCTAATTTTTGAAGCCGAAAATCTGGACTATATCCTTGGATTCCTCTCCTCTTTACTAGCCTCTCATCAAATCTTTGAACACGTCTTGAGGTCTGTATATCCAAAATATATCACAAATATATTTATTGTTCATCTTCACCGATAGCTTTGTAGGTCAAGCCATCGTCATCAGTTTGCCTGGACGGTGGCCCCAGCCTCCTACCTGTTTCCCTACCTCTGCTACATTGGCCGCCTGCAACTCTTTATTCATGTGGCAGCAATTTTTAATGTGATCTTTCAAAAATGTAAATCAGATCATGTCAACTGCCCGCTGTTTGAAACCTTCCTTTGCTTCCACTTCCGGATGGCTTCCCGTTGCACTTTGAATAAACCCCAATTCTTTATCACAGCCAGCGTGGCCTCTGTGGTCCCACTCTCGCCAATACCACTCTTCTGACTCATGCTTACTACTCCTCTCACACTACCTTCTCTCTGTTTCACTATTTCGCTATTCCTATTCCTTTTCTTTTGCCCAAAATATACTTCCCCTCTTTTTTTTTTCACACAGCTGGATCCTTTGGCCACATCTTCCTCAT
The DNA here is from genome assembly GCA_963574885.1 of Lepilemur ruficaudatus. Lineage (NCBI taxonomy): Eukaryota > Metazoa > Chordata > Mammalia > Primates > Lepilemuridae > Lepilemur > Lepilemur ruficaudatus. The sequence continues at coordinate 14,731 of CAUYRT010040734.1, read as the reverse complement.
CCTCCTATCTAATGTTGCTTTAACCCACACCTCTCTGTCACCGTCTACCACATGACTCTGTTTTATTTTTCTCACAGCGCTGATCAATACTTGCAATTACCACATTGGTTAATTTAGGCGTTCATTTATTTTCTCTCTCCTGGAATATAAATTTTATGAGGGGAGAGACTATATTTCTTCTGTTAATTACTTTGCTTACAACTCCCAGAATAGAACATAATAGATACTCAATACATATTTGCTGACATTTGAATTAATGATTTTGTAAAATAGATTTGTGCCACAGTATAGCATGAAAATTACAGCATATTACTCTTTTTTGGATTTAAAAATATACATACGATGGAAGTATTTTTTTTCCCATTGCTTTTTTCCCCCCGCTGGCATTTATCCTATGATGTTGAGGTGGATACATTGATGAAAAAACAGCAATCAACACCAAGGAAAACACCGAAAATGGTTTCCTCTGCTGGTGTGAGTTGGCTCTGTCCCTAGGGAAAAGCCTGGCGTATTATAGCCAGTCGGGATCCTGCAATGAATTGTCTTTCAAAGTCAAAATTCAGCCTGTCAAGAGGCAGAGAAAATGATTTTTGGCCTGAAGAGATGGTAGATTAATATTTCTGAGAAACTGTGCACTAAACCCCCTATAGCTACTTATTTGTTCTGCTATTAAGACTTCCCTCCCTCTGGTATGGGAAATGCTTTGCACGAAACAGTGTCTTTGCTTTGTACACAGACATTTCCCCTGCCCCAAGATGGGCTTTCCCAGTGAGGTGTAACATTCATTAGCCCCTTTGGACAATGCAGCCTGCTGAAACAGACCCGGGTCTCTATCTCACAGCTGCATTTCAGAGTCAGAATGCACAGGGTGACTGGGGGAAGCTGTGATGTATGAAGCAGAAAGAAGATTGATTTTTCACAAGGTACCTTGTACCTGGAGTAATGAGAGTGGCAAATTACTTGCTCACTGAGCAAACATGACAGGAATGTCATAGAGCAAATTTATATTTATGCAAACACACTGGGGTCACACAGGTGGGAATTTCACAAAGTGACCTTATCTCTGGAAGATCTCTCTCTAAATCACCAGCTTGCACTTGGAAGCCTGCACTCAGCAAAAGCTGTGTAACAGCTGCCTAAAAAACAAATAGTTCTAATGAATAATGTAATGATCATGGTACAGTAAGAAATAGGATAAATTGCGGTGCCATTTTAAAATGAGAGTCTTCAACTCACAGGCTATTTCTGGTGTTCATCTTGGATTTTGTGGCAGTGGAACATAAAATATCAACTTTAATAGAGTAAAAGAAATGGAGTGATTTATCCTAGTCATCATGGGCCTTTAGAACCTCTCATTTGGTAATGGAAAAAATCAGTGGTTGATGGGGAAGTGGATAGTTTTTCTGTGTGTTGGCAGTCCAATGCATAGATAACACACAAGCTTCTTAGAACATGTGGGGCAGACAAAACAATTTAAAAAGTCTCTAAGTGACAGAAAAATATGCTAGTAATGAAATGAAAACACTTCAAGATTCCTAACATAATAATGGTGGACACAATTCACTTTAAAAAAATCATTGCTGATGCTTATAGCTATAAACTATTAAAAGAACATTACAATAATAATATTAATAATTTTATTCTGTTAATGAGTTTAAAAGTCTGCTGACATTAGCAGGTAGTTCTGGATTCAGAGCACTTCTTTCCTGTTTGATATTCATTTGTTGATTGTTCATCACTCATTCCTTGACACCCTGGTTTGTGTCTGGAACTGTGTTAAATGCAAGGCAAATGCAAACACAGAGAGGAAAGGAACCAGCCAGGTTCCCAAGCAGCTTATTCCTGGTAAACCAGGCTGTAATGTAAAATCATTCCAGAGAAAACGAACCTTGTTAAGCCTAGTTGTGGGGACGGAGCCATGCGGAACAAGGCAGAACACATTGTAAGAGATATGTTACTTGCTTGCCTTTGTCCCTTTTGATCTTGTCACTTAGAATCTTGATCGTAATACTCAAGAGTCAACATCGTCTAGATATCCATAAAACAAAAGTGGTGACATCCTTTCACTTGGTGCCTTATGTGTCATGCACCTATTTAAGTGCCTCTTTTGTGCTTGCTAACTTAAGAATCACGGGTAGATTCCAGCATTTTCTTCACTTTGCAGACAAGGAGATGAACGGAGAGGGAGACGAGCTAACTTTCCCAAGGTCACTCAGATAGTTAGCCATCACGGCCCACACGGTGCTGCTGTAAACACTGGTGTACAGTCTCCGATGACTCCAGAGGAGTTTAATCTCCAGTGGGAAGGGGGATGGTCAGGGGAGCTTCTGTTTGGAAATAACTGAATCCACATTTTAGAATTAAAAATAGGCTCTGAAATGTACTATGTGACTAATACTTGTTTATACAAATGGCATAGAGTGGAACTCAGGTATTCATTTCTAGGACCTACTCACAAAAATTTGGTAACACCCACACTTTGGTTCACTCTCAAATTCTTTTCCTTCAGGTTCTTTTGATCCTCTTTTGTGTCCACACCATTTTTGTCTTCAGCCAGTATGTGTTAGATTGTTGCATCCTTGTTGGGTTCCCTAATTTTTATCCTGAGTCTTTTTATCCACTTAACCTTTTAAGTGAAACCTCTCCCTGCATTTTTCAGAAAGCTTAAATATGAGTTGTTATAGGGACTTGTTATTCTTGCTTTGTCTGCTTTCTCTCTTTGCAGGAGGTTGTGGCCATGATTGCCTCCTTGTGAGTGTTCTGAGTGCTCTGTGTTTTTGTCCATGTGATGTGCCCTTCTTTAAACTTTAGTTAAGATTTGAATTTATTTTCAAGGGGAAGAGTTTTCATTGGGGCTGGAGTTAATGACATATTCCCCATTTGCCAGGAGCATGGATACCTGCAGGATCTAATCACTAAGGGATGTTCCGGTTTCATCATTTCCTCTCCCTGACTGTTGTGTGGACTACACTCATGATGGTAATAAGTTAACATGGAAGTGTTTTTTGTATCTCTGGCATCCTTCTAAATGCTGTGTCTGCCTGAACTAGTTTCTGCATGTAACAGATAAAGAACTTTTACACAAGTAGTAAGCTGTTAAGGCAGAACTGATGCTCTAGATCTTCTGCCAAACAGTTACTAATTTATTGGAGATAAATTCAGCTTGTCCTAGGGAGGGGCAGAGAAGTCTTCTTGGAAGAATTATTAATAATAGTGGATTTCAATACGACACTGATTTTTCTATTTTCTTATTAGTTAGAGATGGCAGCCTACCCAGGTAGTGTGTATCGACTAGTTGAGCATTCGTTATGAGTGAGGGCCTGCTCTGAGCACTCTATATGTATTAACACATTGAATCCTCACAGCCTTTGAGAAAACACTATTTTCCTCACATCATTGTTGAATAAATTGAGGCACTCGTTAGTTAATTTTGCCCAATGGCCTAAGGTTGGTAAATGTCAAAGCTAGGGTTTTAATCCAGGAAGTCTGGCTCCTGAGTTACCCACTATTCAGCACTGCTGTCACACTGTCAGTGTCAAATAAGGTGGTCATAATTATAGCTGATAATGTCCAATGGCCTACCAATTCATAAGCACACGATTTCATCCTTTGCTATTTTAAGTGCCTACAAAAGCTAGCAATATAGGACAAGAAAAGTCAAGAAACAATTTTTTTTAAATGTGCATCTCTTTCAATTAGACTGTGAGCCCTGAGTGATCAATATCAGCAAGTGGACACAGACACAGACCACTGGGACCCAGACTAGACCTTGCCACCCTGAGCATCCAAGGCTGGGATCAAACCCAACATGGGTGCTAAGGATCCATTCTGTTAGGCAAAGCATGACATCTAAGTGATAAGGCAAAAGAAGTATAGGCCAGGGTATTCTTGTGGAGGGTAGAAGAGGTACAAGTGGGCAATTAATGTTAGGAAAGATTATCAAGAGGTAGCAAAGACCAGGACTAAATTGCAGGGAAAATATTCTAGAGGGGTGGCAAGAACAAAATGAGGTCCTTTACAGATACCCAAGAGAAGGAGTCAGGCCTGGGAAAATGGTAGATGCTAAATGTCTAGAACTAGAGTACCACATGAGAGCCACACTGACAAATATGATGTGAGTTCCATGGCAATGGGACAGATCTTCTTAAATATTTTATTCCAAATTCTTGGTCTGAACCTAATGACTGGAGAGAGCTCTGAGCTTAAAAGAAGAGGAGATAGGTTCTGGCTTTGGAGAAATGCTTTGTCCTTACCCACATCCCATCTCAAATATTAACCAATTATTTGTCATAACTATGGGGGTTATTTATTTCTAGAGTTAGATGCATTCCATTGGTAGTACTTAATAGATTCTTTTCTGATTACCTCTTGTGACTGAGTGAAGACAGTACCCTTAGACATGCTGTCTAATGTACACAGGGGAGAAAAAAGCCTAAAAAGTAAGGAGAATGATTTTATCTCCTGTCTTTTTTGGAGGGCATATCAGTAGTGTTCTTCTTAAGCAGAAAGCAGGAATTAAGCCTGTTTAGACATGCCATAGACTGCTGATGTCCGCAGTCAAGTCACTGGCATGAATGGAGAAGAGTTAATGTCTGTAAGCTCTAATAGCAGAGAGTCCAGATTATTTCTGTTCACCATTGGGGACCATTATTTGGTTATTCCCACATCATGTTGCCTTTTGAATTGCATTTTAATGTAGTGGTCAGTTTTTATTCTTCACACCTTAAGACAGAAATAGCTAATCCAGAATCAGGCAAACAGCAAAGGTGAACTGAAGTGCAGGACACATGCTCCCCAGATGGTTCACAAATTGAATAGTATCCCCAAGTAGATTACAACTTAATTGTATTATCATATGCATTTGATGTTTGTACAGTGTGGTGTCAGCAGATGGTGTCAGGGGTTCTGTGAACTTGGTTATTTTTATACAATTCTCAGTACAGAAGATGTAGAACTATGGAAGAGGAACAAAAAAGGAACAAAGCTGTCCTGTGCCCTGGCATTATGTCATCCTTCTGCCTTTGTGCAAAATAGCAACATTGTGAAAGCCAAGAATTCTTTCTCTACTTGTCATCTGGTGCAAAACATTCCTACTAATATTACTGTAGGACGATATGGTGGAAGGAACAAGGAATTTCTAATCAGAGGACTTGGATATGGGTCTTAAAGGTGTCACTTATGGGTGTGTCTCTACTGATCAAGTCACTTCACCTCTCTGAGCCTCAGTTTTCTTATTTTTATAATATAGGTAATAACATTTTACCCATTGTGTTGTATTATGCCTGTGAAGACATTTTGTCCACTTGAAAGAAGTTTATAAAAATAAGAAATTACAATTTTATAATTTTAGATGCTTCCTACAGTAAAATCAAAAAGTTTGTTTAGCAAGATTATCTTACTTCTTCAGTGAAGAAAGTTGGCTGAATTTTCATAATAGAACAGAGTGGAAAACTCAAAAGAGAAGGCAGAGCACCAGGTTTGAAATGTTTTTGTTTCTATGTTATTTAGCTTGACTATTAATTATCTTTGAGCTCCTTTTTTCTTCTCTTTCTCTCAAATTATTCTACATTCTCTTATTATAGTCAGTCTGTAAGCAGAATGCCTAGTAGTTATAAGACACAATACATATTGGTAGCCTAGAGAACATATTTTTGTCATGTGTTCATTTGTGTTTATATGGAATACCATAGTGATTCATGAATGGTATAGTGGAGTCTTCATGGAAAAAATGATAGACTCTCTACTTTATTGATGAAAGTCTTTCCATTTAGCTTCCTAAATTTTTAGGGTATTTTGATTAAAAATAAATTCCGAGACATGCAATGCATCTAATACTGAGAGAAGCATCCACTGGTGTTTTACTAAAAGGGAGTCTATTGTAAGTATTTGGAATTGCGAGTCTTCAAAGAGCATCTTCTATTTATGTTAACTGGAAAGAGTAATGCTGTCATATGAACCAGTGGTAAATACATTACCCAAGAGCTTGTTGACTGGTTTTCTTTGGGGTGTTTGATAATCAAATGATGAAAAGGGTTTGTATAGATTTTACACGTTTAAGATGATACATTTCCTCAGTGCCTCCTTGGTACCTACTACATGAAGGGCAAAAACACTTTCATTTGGCCATCAGCATCCTCAAAATCTGGGGCAGATCCATCGTTCCAGATTTATCTCTTATAACTCTATTTCAAAGACTTTGGAGTGGAACCAAACGAGATTACTTGTCATTCATACTTCTTGGATGTTCCCAATTCCATGTCTTTCCCCAGACTGTTCCCTTGACTTGACATGCCTTTATTATCACCTGTTTGTTAAAATCATACCCATACATCAGGGTTTAGTTTAATTATTTCCTGCTTCAGACCCAGGATCAACATTTATTGAGGACCTACTTAATGTCAGAAATAGCAGGGGTGCTACACATATGCTATCTACTGCAACTACCAAAACTGTGGAGCAAATGGCAGTCAGATAAATACATTCATTTTATCCCGAGTTTTTCCAAAAGAATTTGAGATGATCAGGTGGTTGGTAGTGTTTTATTTTTTATTTTATAAATATAATAACTGGTTTAAAGTACTTTGCTTCAGTTCGTAACGAGACTTGAGTGAAGACACAATTAGAATCTAACTTGGAATTTTGACTGCTGGTCTGGCAAAATTTTATGAGGGCATCTTTTGACTCCCTAAATTCGGTTTCTGTTTCTAAACTATTATCATACTTTATTTAATACTCATGTGTCAATCTTTTACTTATAATATCTCACAAATCTTACTTTTGTTCCTCTGTTTCTAGACCTTTGAAGGAAGGAAGAAACTGGGGCTTACTAATCTAAGGATCCCTTACAGTGCTGCTTACTTGCATAAAATAAACATTCAGTAATAGCTATTTTGGGTGAATGTATGGTATTTCTGCAAGTGAAACTTGAGTAAGCAGCTGCGTTTGCCTTAAGTTTGCCTGATAGCAAGTGTGTCTGTGGTGACTGTTTAATAATTGCTATGTTTCAATGATGCGTGTATAATAAACAATACTTTGAGTATGTGATTTTAGGCTAAGTGTCTTTCTGGATTTAATTAAGATATGCCGTTATATTCTTTTCTTTATGGAAATTAATGAAAAGTAAACAATAACATTATCACAAACTTATAATCTGCTTATTAGCTGAAAGATGAAATTTTGTTTACTACATTACCATTAGACCTTAAACTAAGAATTTACAGCTTTAATCAGAATGTAGGCTCCATGTGTGCAGGAACCTTGCCTGTCATTTTCATAGCTATATACCAGTGTTTAGAGTAACAATAGATGTTTGATAATATTTATTGAATGATCAGCTAGGCTGTAGTTTTATTGGATGATGAACTTTTGGCTCTTTAGATAATATATTGTTATGGTTAAAGTTTGTGAGACACTTTTACATAGGTTATCTTTTTGGATCTTCGCAACAACGCTGTGAGTTGTTAAGGCAAGTAGTAGTAACTTCCTTTTACAAAACGATCAACTGAGACTCAGAGGGATTAAATGACTCCAGAAATCATCTACCTAAGCAGGCGATCAAGTGTAGAATCCAAGTATAATTACTCCAAATCCTGTGTTCTTTCTGTGTTATCATATAGTAGGTAGAGGATATAAATACAGAATAGAACATTGGCCAGGGAAATCAAGTTAGGCATTTTGAAAGGCGCTTTCTGGAAAATTTATTGCAGTAAATTGGAATGACTCTGGCATCTGAACAATGGTACCACCATGGAAGCAACCGTACTGATCTTGGTGGAAGAGTCTGCTTTTGAGCCACTTCTGAATTGTCCTTTAAGCCTTACACTAGGAGAAACACTAAGTACAGGCATTTTATTCTCCTTTTACTCTCTTTGCCTCCATTTCCCAGCTTATCTGAACCATAAGCTATTTAAGGCTTCAGAATTTTACCAAAGTCTTCTAAATATCCTTTTGTGCTCTGTAGTTTTTGTTCCTACCAGCTGAAAAGAACCAGCTGACTTCTCTGGTATTTTTATACCTTGTGCTTTATTGTTTTCCTCCAGTGTTTTCCACCCGATGCCAAAGTGCAGATGCTGTGATTGCTACTTCTAGCTCAAGACATCTGTTTTTCAGTGGTCCTTTTCTTTCTTTCATTCTCAATTATAATCTTTATGTGCCACTGCTAAAGTATAGAGTGGAAACATCAGATCCTGTCCTTGCAAGAATGAATACTCTGTTTTTAGCCTTTGTATTCTCCCATTGAAAGGCAAACTTAGTTTTCAGTTGCAGTTGTACACTAAACATCGTCAAATCTAAGGACTTTAAAGTACTCTCGTAAGCACAGTTATTTAATGTAACAGCACTCATTTGAAGTCTGTAAGTCTAGGCACAATTTTCAATGGCAGTATAAGAAGCACAGGGAAAAGAACCAATTCATTTAAGGTTATTTTTGTCTTTATATGCTCTCTTCCTGCTTAGTTTTTTTTTTTCTGATCCAAGTCAGAGTTTACACAGTTCATGACTCGAAAGTGGTGTCTGTTCTAAAACCTACTCAGAAATAGGATGCCTTAGATCTGAGGCCACACACTTCTGCCCATAGGGTGTATTTGGCATATGAAGTGTTCTTAAAATGGGATTAATTGAGAACATTTAAAAATGGAGAAATTTAAGATATAATTCTGGATTTCTGGCTCTTCATGGAGAATGGGAGTATGAAGCTCCACTTCCCATGTGTCCTCAAGTGGCTGGAGCTGAGAAGGTCCTGGAGATGAATTAGACAGTCAGATTGAGCCCTCACTTCACTGATTTACCTGCCTGTCTTCTACTGGCTACATAACATATCTACAGACAGCTTTCTCTATACAGTCATGTGTTGCATAACAACGTTTTCATCAACAATGTACTGCATATACAATGGTGGTCCAATAAGATCATAATATCATGTTTTTACTGTTGCTTTTTAATGTTTAGGTATGTTTAGATACACAAATACTTACCACTGTGTTACAATTGTGTATAGTATTCAGTAGAATAACATACTGTACAGGTTTATAGATGGGAGCAATATACCAGATAGCCTAAGTGTGTAGTAGGTAATGCCATCTAGGTTTGTGTACTTACACTCGATGGTGTTTACACAATGATGAAATTGCCTATTGATATATTTCTCAGAATGTATCCTGATCACTAACTGACACATGACTGTATACATAGTATTATAGTGGCAAATAATTGGCTAAATTTATTTCTAGCCATGCATTATTGCCTCTTTTTTAGCATTTAAAACAAACCTATGGTCAAGGTATCTTTTTTATAAGCTAAGAGAAGAAATTTAGTAGAAATTTTTAAAAAGTATTCTATTTTACAGTATGGAAAATACGACAGAATCTTTGCTTTCATTATCAAACTTTTAATGGAAAGAACTTTGGGCCTGGAGCCAGAAGGACTGGTATTGAGTTCTGGCTCTGCCACTTACTAACTCTGACCTTGAAAAAATCACTTAGCTGATGACATGATCTTGTACCTGGAAAACCCCAAAGACTCCACCAAGAGACTCCTGGAATTGATAGATTTAGCAATATCTCAGGATACAAACGGAATGTACACAAATCAGTAGCATTTCTGTACATTAGTAAGAGTAAAGCTAAAAGTCAAATCACAGACTCGATACCATTTACAATAGGCACAAAGAAAATAAAATACCTAGGAATATACTTAATAAAGGAGGTGAAAGATCTCTACAAGGAGAACTATGAAACACCGAGGAAAGAAATTGCAGAGGACACAAACAAATAGAAAAACATACTATGCTCATGGATTGTCAGGCTCAACATTGTTAAAATTGCTCATACGACCCAAAGCGATTTACAGATTTAATGCAAACCCCATCAAAATAACAATGTCATACTTCACATACCTAGAAAAAGTAATTCTATCTTCACTTGGAACCAGAAAAGAGCCTGAATTGCCAAAGCAATCTTAAGCAAAAAGAACAAATCTGATGACATCACATTACCAGACTTCAAACTATACTACAAGGCTATAGTAACCAAAATAGCATTTTATTAGTACAGAAATAGAGACATAGAACAATGGAACAAAAAGAGAGAACCCAGATACAAAATCATCTACCTATAAACAACTGATCTTTGACAAAGCAGATGACAACATACATTGGGGAAAAGAATCCCTATTCAGTACTGGGAAAATTGGATAGCCACATGCAGAAGAATGAAACAGGATCCCTATCTCTCATCACTCACAAAAATTAATTGAAGATGGATAAAAGACTTAAATGTAAGGCATGAAACCATAAGAATTCCAGAGGAAAGTGTAGGAAAAAGTCTTGTAGATATTGGCCTAGGCAAAGAATTTATGAAGAAGACCCCAATGGCAATCACAGCAAATAAATGGGATTTGATTAAAGTAAAAAGCTTCTGCATAGCTAAAGAAACAATCAGAAGAGCAAATAGACAACTACAGAATGGGAAAAAATACCACATGTACCGATTATTAACTTGAAACTAACCAATGAGCACGCATATGCACTGAGGGAAGTAAAACTTAGTGGAAATCAAGCAGGGGGGCAGGGAGGAGAAGGGGAAGGCAAAATGGGTATAATGAACATTATTTGGGTGATGGGCACACCTATCACCATGACTCAAACATTACAAAAGTGATCCATGTGACCAAACACATTTGAACCCCATTAATAATTTGAAATTAAAAAAAATCAGTGTCTCAGAAAAGACAAGAAAAATTCACTTCACTTCTCTGAGCCGGTTGCCTCATCTCTGCAAGGCAGATGGTTTTGTCTGCCAGCTTCATTGTCATATGTGCCAAATATGATCATGGATGTGAAAGTTCTTAGTATACCATATGGCACTATGCAAAGGTAAGAGACTTTGTTGGAAAAGAGAGCTATAGTGTATGGTTTCTCAAGGAGCTCAGAATCTGTTTACAGATACAGAACCTTCATATAATAACAATTGAAAGCATTCTGCCTACAAGAGGCAGAGACAGTAAATGTTATTAGACATAAGAAAATGTATGTGATCGTGCAGTGTAACCAAACTCAAAAGACATATGTAGTATTTCTTTTATTAACTAATTCATTTAATCCACATATATTTCTCCTGTACCTACTCTTTGGTAAGAAGCATGCTGTGGATAAAGTAGTAAAATAGCAGGCCTAGGTTCCTACTTTTATAGTGGTTTGCATTCTGGTAGGCGGAGATGGAAACAATAAACAGGTAAACAAATAGGTAAATATTATAATTTCAAATATTGTTTAAGTGTCATGGAGAAAATGAATGTAGGCTATCTGGTAGAACCAATGAGCAGAGCTGTTCCCATTATGATTGTCACCATTTTATCTTTTTTCTTAATTTTTTATTTTTATAAAAATAACATAATATAAAGTTTACCATTTTAACAATTTTTTGGTACAATCCAGTGACATTAAGTACGTTCAGAATGTTGTACAACCAGCACTACTATCTATTTCCAGAGTTTTTAAAAAAAATCCTATATAAAAATTCTATATCCACTAAACAATAACTCTCCATTTCCCCCTCCGTCTTGGTCCTGGCAATCTCTGTTTTACTTTTTCTCTCAAGGAATTTGCCTCATATAAGTGGAATGATATAATATTTGTGCTTTTGTGTCTGGCTTATTTCACTTAGCAAGGTTTATTTATGTTGTAAGCGTGTATCAAAATGTGCTTTCCTTTTAAGGCTGAATAATATTTCACTGTTTGTTTATACCACAATCCGTTTATCCACTCACCATATTACCTATTTTAATATGATTTGGTAATATGTTTAGCAGTCTGATCTGTAGACTGCTAAACAGTTTACAAAGCACTTTCTTGTCTCTTGTCGATTGCAAGAAGAGTGTTAACTCAGGGATTACTGGTTAAATTGTTGCTAACCTGTAGTGGTATCTGGCACCATTGTTTTGTGTAATATTCTATCTGATGTGTCTTGAATTATTGTCCCAAACAATTGAAGCAAGAGGATATAAATTGGGAAGAAATAAGGTCAGTAGGTTTTCAGCAAATATGAAATCACAATGGCTATATTTTGGACCAGTCCTGCATACCTCTCTAATGTAGGGCTTTCCTCTACTCAGTGTGCTCTGTGGACCAGTTTCTAAAATAGAGTCAGGTAATAGGCTTCCACAACCACCCTGGGATATAATTTCACAATATAATACATCTTACCATTGGGAAAATTTCTCAAGATTGCACATTTAACCACTTGATTGCTGCTGTGCAGTGTGATTGTATACTGCAGGACATGCCTGCACCATGAGGGAGGAGACCAAATTCATCCCATAAGGAAAATGTTAGGAGTGGAAAGAGGCAGCTGATGGCAAAGAGAAGGTCGAGTTAGTGTATATTATGTGACTGATTTTATTCATAAAGGGAAGTCTAAGATATTGGAAAGAGTGAAAATGTGAGATTTAAAAAGGAACTGAAATCTTATTGCAAAAGGAATAAGCCAGAAAGCTATATATTACAGAGGCTTACTGTAGACCGAGGTCTATAACACAGAGTGGTTGCTTCTTTGCTTCTTAATCACTTGAGTTTGCAGTTGCTTAAGCTATTAGCTGAAAGCTGAGTATGGTACTCTGTTGTATTAAAATCTGACAATGTTCCACTCTTCTCTCAAAGACAGCTCATTAAGATATATGAAGTTATGTACAAATATTGACACATACAAGGAGTACTATATAAAATGTACCTGTAAAAATGTGTGGCTCCCAGTGTCATTGTCTCTTTAATTGTGCTGTGTGAAGTTGCTGTGCTTGGGGGTTTAATGCTGCTACATTTGATTTTCATTTAAATTATGACTTTTTTTTTTTAAGAGATAAAGTCTTGCTCTGTTGTCCAGGCTGGAGTGCAGTGGGGCGATCATAGCTCACTGTAGCCTTGACTTCTGGGCTCAAGCAATCCTCCTGCCTCAGCCTCTCAAGTAGCTGGGATGACAGACATGCACCACCATGCCCAGCTAATTTTTCTTATATTTTTAGCTACAGGATCTCACTATGTTGCCCAGGCTGACTTTGAACTCCTGGCCTCAAGTGATCCTCTTGCCTCATCCTTCGTAGTCATTTATAGCTCACTCATAGCCCATTTATGAGCGGCTACATATAATCGGTAGTTTTCTTTCTTTATTTAATGATGCTCCACCCAACAGTTGTGATATGTATGCATGACACATATGTATACATATATGTATATACATATATGTATACATATACATATGTATACATACTACTGCATGATACAGAGCTACCTCTGTATCATGCAGTAGTGGATGCTTTGTGGATGCTTTGTGGATTGTCTATATTCTCAAAGCATCTGCCTGTCTCCAACCTCCTGTTTCTAGTATAGTTATTTAGCACCATTGTGGTAAGAGGGCAGGAAGAAATAAATCCAAATTTTTCTACTCATTGTTACTTTTGCCTGAAGTTTTTGTAGGAGAGGAGATCAAATATAAAATGAGATTGTATGTTACCCAGATCTCAATTATCCAGCCTCCCTTTACAAACCTTCAAGATTTGGTACGACACGTGCATTTTATATTAAATTGTATAAACTAGGTTTATTTCCATCAAATCACTTTAATATATTTTAAATTTTGACTGAATTAAACTCAAATTTTCTGATGCCTTATTGTTTGCTATCATACCTTGATACAGTGGTTCAGTGTGAAATCTCATTTTTGGTCATACTCTATAATCAAATTGCCTTTTATTTATTTATTTTGGGAAGAGCAAATTTAAATCCTGTTCATAATTTTAAAAAGTAAGTAAACAAATGGCAAGGATAGTGGCACTGAATACAAAACAGAAATGCAGGGAAAAATGTGGTTTAGGGTTAATATTGAGACGTGGAAAAAGACATGAATTTTTTTATTTCAAATTATTATGGATGTACAAACGTTTTGGCTATGTGAATTGCTTTTGTACCCTTTGAGTCAAAGTTATAAGTGTGTCCATCACCCAGATAGTGTGCACTATACCCGTTAGGTGTGAGTTTGTCCATCTCCTCCTCCCCGCTTCCACCTGCTTGATTTCCACTGGGTTTTACTTCCATATGTGCACATGAGTGTTGATCTATTAGTTCCAATTCAGTAGTGAGTACATGTGGTATTTGTTTTTCCATTCTTGCGATACTTCACTTAGAAGAATGGTCCCTGGTTCCATCCAGATTGTTACAAAAGGTATTAGTTCACCATTTTTTTATGGCTGAGTAGTACTCCATGGTATACATACACCACATTTTATTAATCCACTCATGTATTGATGCGAACTTGGGTTGTTTCCACATCTTTGTGATTGTGAATTGTGCTGCAATGAATATTCGAGTGCAGGTGTCTTTTTATCAAAATGACTTGTTTTCCTTTAGGTAAATACCCAATAGTGGGATTGCTAGATCAAATGGTAGGTCTTTGAGATATCTCCGTATTGCTTTCCACAGAGGTTGCACTAGTTTGTAGTCTCACCAACAGTGTATAAATGTTTCTTTCTCCACATCTGTGCCAGCATCTGTTGTTTTGGGAGTTTTTGATAAAAGCTATTCTTATTGGAGTTAGGTAATATCTATTGTGGTTTTGATTTGCATTTCCCTGATGATTAGAGACATTGAGCATTTTTTCATATGTTTGGTGCCCATTCGTCTATCTTCTTTTGAACAGTTTCTATTCATATCTTTTGCTCACTTTTTAATGGATTATTTGATTTTTTT
>CAUYRT010040733.1:0-10307 GCA_963574885.1 Lepilemur ruficaudatus | reverse complement strand
TTTTGGGTAGATGCCTAATAATGATATTGCTGGATTGAATGGTAATTCTATTTTTAGCTCTTTGAGGAATCTCCAAATTCTTTTCCACAAAGGTTGCACCAATTTGCAGTTCCACCAGCAGAGTAAGAGTGTTCCTGTCTCTCCACATCCTCGCCAACATTTGTTGTTTTGGGATTTTTTGATAGAGGCCAATCTCACTGGGATTCGGTGGTATCTCATTGTGGTTTTGATTTGCTTTTCTCTAATGATTAGAGATTTTAACAGGTTTTGAGATGGCAATTTACCATCTTTGTGAAAAGTTGAACATTACTAATTAATCCAATCATATCTTTGGAAGGGGAAAGCAGTGATAGCATTTGCTGAATTGGAATTACTATCAAAATTCAAAAAACTGAATTAGCCACAAGCCAGTCTTAGTTAAATCAGGACTGTGCAACAGAAATATTCTGTCACTCTTTCATGATCTGAATTCTGGTGTATGAGACCAATGAAATTATGGGACACATAAAAAAAGTCATGAAATATTTCTGTTTTGTAATAAATAAGGCAGTGGCCAATTATTACTCATTAGTAGCTTTTTTGAGATAAACTACCAAGTCTTCCCTTTCTCCCTTCTTCTTAATGCCAGTGAAGATCATCTTTGTTCCAGGGATGTTGTACTTCTTGGGATTCTCCAAATGCTCCATCAGTGTATCCTCTCCCCAGGTGATGCCTTTATTCTTACGGGTGTCTGTGTAAGAGAATCCAGTGGCGTGACCTGTTGTCCACCCAAAGAGACCATGGAGATTGGGCCCCGTTTTGTGCTTGCCTCCCTTTTCCACAGTGTGGCACTGGACACACTTCTGAACAAAAATCTTCTTGCCTTTCTCAACATCACCCATATTTAATTCTCTTTGGTTGCTGATGGTACGAAGGCTCCCAATCAGAAGCTGGACGTCCTGCTCTCTCCCAAATGGGAGCTTTTAGTAGTGTCACCAGAGTTTTCATCTGCAGGTATATACTGGATGTATCGGAGGTGACTGAATTATTTAGTCATAATATGGAGAACTATGTATGAACTGGACTGAGGAAAATGCCCATCAACCAGACTTGTAGCACAGAGGCCTCATGACTTTCCCTCCATATACGGTAGCAAGATGTGATTTGACATTTTACTCCTTTTAGGAAGAAAGTGAATGCAATTTTGGTTGCACTTGGGAGAGCTGTATTATGATTGTACTGTTAGATTATTGAAATTTTTTGTACGTGTGTGTATGTTTGTGTGCATGTGCACACGTGTGCTTGCTGGGCAGCCAAGAGGAGACTACAGTGGACTTGAGTTCTCTTCTCCTTCCTGTACCCAACACCTGCTTGTTCTGTATGGTTCAGATACAGGTGACACTCATCCCCATCCCTCCCCTCAACTGCCCTCAATTCCCATGTCAGACAACAGTGGTGAGCATCTAATACAGAGCCTGGCCTGGTGATGAGTCAAGATAACATCTAGGCAGGTTAAAAAGACAAATAGTGGTGCAGGGTATATTTCAAACCAGGAAACAGAAACCAAGAATTACCTGTTCCAGCTTCCTGCCCTTGCATCCCACTCTTTGGAGGAAAGTACTTTCATCTCTTTCATGTGTCTCTTCTGGGTTTTGCTTTCTTATTTCTGAATAATACGCTTGTACTGATGTGACTTAGTTTGCTAGTGATTGTAGATATTGTCCCTTAACTTCCTACTGTGGAAGGTGCTTAGTTCTTTTCCTGCCTGCCCACACCCATGCACTCACACTTCTCCCTCTGTGCTACCAATGGAATTAAGCCACAATTATTAGTTAAATCATTACCCAGCATTTCATTTTGGCCATGTCAACATCATTCACTGAGCCATGTAGCTTACTATAATTAGAATTCCTTTCTTAGTCACCATTTTATTTTTCCAGGACTTATTCTCATTTTTCCCTTTCTTTGTCATAATTCTTACCCTGAGTTACTGCCAAGCTAAGAATTCCTGTGGATATGGTCAAATGCACATCAAATGATCTATCTTTCCCATATTTTTCTTGGGGTCACCCCTCCAAGGAGCCCCCATCCTTCTAATCCAATCTGGTAGTTCTCTAGGCCAGTTAGTTGTACCTCTACTATCCCAGAGACTTCCCATCACCTCTTTCTTCGGTTGCAGCCCTTCTTTCCTGGAGCTAGTTTTCTTTCTCAGTTTACTCCCTTATTGCAATGGAGCACATCCTCCCCTAGCTTTCTGAGAAAGAGTAGCTAGGAAATAAGTTTCTTGAAATACTACATGTCTGAAAATATCTTTATTCTTCCCCTTGCAGTTGATTGATTGCATATAAAATTTTAGATTGGAAACAATTTGCACTCAGGATTTTGAAGGCCCTTTTCCTTGGCTTCTAGCTTTTAGCATTAATACTGAGAAGTTCAGTACCATTCTGATTCCTAAAGCTTGTTTTATGTCCTGTTTTGCTTTAAAGAGCTTTTCTTCAGCCCCAGTATTCTAAATTTCACACATAAAGCCTTAGAATAAATTCCCCCCTCATCCATTACTGTGTTGGATACTTTATGGACCCTTCAGCCTGGAAATTCATGTCCTTCAGTTCTGAAAATGTTTTCTTACAGCTTTGATAATTATCTCCTCTGTTTTCTCTTTTCTCTGCTACACCTGTTAGTTGGGTATTGAGCTTCCTGGCTTAATCTTCTAATTTCCTTATTTTCTCTCTTGTTTTTCATTTCTTTGTCATTTTGTTCATTTCTAGGACATTTCTTCAACTACATCTTAAAATCCTTCTGCTGAATTTCTTTGTTGCTGTTGTCTTATTTTTTTAACTCCCAAGTTTTCTTTATAGATTTTTAAATGTATTCTGTTCTAGTTTCACAGATATAACATATATTTTATCTATCTGAAAACATTAGTTATTGTTTCTTTGAAATTTTCTTCTGTTCTTTACGTTGTACCTTTTCACTAAATTTCTTTTTCTGTATTTTTTTTGATGGGGGGAGGGAGGAGGACATGTTTTTTGCTTTTTATTTTTGTTTCTGTTTTTCCTCCTCTTATGAAATGTCTAGTGATGCTTGGCTACCCATTAATGTTGGCGAATAAAGCACTAACAAGATATGATAAAAGTTCCGTGGGCTTGGGTGGGGTCTGTTGAGGTGTAGATTTCACAGAAGGATTATCAGAAAGGAAAGGACCTAGTCATTTTATGGGGGACCCCAAATATTACTATCTGTAGGTCTTTTCTCTTTGGTTAGTCCATTTGTGCTGAGGGGAGCTCTGTGGTCTCCCCCTGACGAATGGGAGCTTAGCTGCTAGTGTCTGGGAGCCTGACAGGTGGAAGGGGCCGTGAGCTCACCATTCTGTGTGAAAACATTTATTTCATCTCCCCTCTTTTAACCTCTTGTTTTACCCTTTCCTTCTCTGCCTAGTCCCTCCATGTTTCAAGCCCCTCTGGTCCAGTTTCTCCCATGAAACTCTCTCCCAGGAGGATAGGGCAGCAATGGTTTTGCCTGGTGTGGGGTGGCAGGGGAGGTCTGGAACAGAGCTGGTCCTCATACAGTCTCTGACTAGTCCCCTGTTGGGAGCCCTGCCTTCCGAGGTGCTGGAGCCTCCCATCCCCAGTCTTTCTGGGGTCTGGTGTACCAGGCAGCTTCCTGCTGGGAATTCCCAGCTCCATCCCAAGTCAGTTGTTTAGATTTCTTCATCTTCTACTCTAAGTCACTTCTCTCTTGTCCATTTACTTTCCATCTTCCAACATTTTATTGCTATATCTGATTGGATGTCACTTTCTCTGTTATTCTTTTGGTTCATGGGTTTATACCGTTTCCCTCCCTTTAGGTAGCGTCTGGGGGAGGGGCAGAGATAATCGTGAGCATTCAGTTTGCCAAATGAAATCAGCACATGAAATACTTCATCCTTCCCGGCCTCCTTACAGTGCCGTGAGATAGGTAGTATTATTCCTCTGTCGGACACAAGGGATGAGGACCGTGAGAGGTGAAGGCCATTTCTCAAGGTCACGCAGCGACCAGTGGCAGAACCGCAGTTTGAACCCAGGTACTCTCCGAAGCACACACTCTTTCTACCACATCACACTTTTCCTGATTCTGGGATTGCTCAGGGATTCTTTCTACCACACTGAACGATATTAATCAGGAATACATACCACACACAGTCCCCAGGGGCCACGTAGTTCAGCTAACAGAGCTTTTTTTCTTCTCTTTGTTCCCTGAAGCAATTATTTTTTTTATTTCATTTAAAGACTCGGCCTCTGCAGCTGCCGTGGACAGCTTAGAGTTGTCTGAAGGTTGAAGACGAGAACCAAAGCCGTGAGCTTACAGACTATCAAACTTGAAAGATGTATTGAGGTGAAATACGGCTGCAAAGCCTCCCCACCAAACCTTTTTAAAGTGCTTTTTCTTTCCAAAATGAAAAAGAACCGCTTGTACTGTACATGCATAAAATCGTCAGCTCTGGCAGTGTTCAAGACAATATGTTTTTGTAACTGCCCACCCCAACTAGCAGACAGTATAGTCTTCCAAAGCCAAAATAATTATGTATTGTGCTCTGATATTTAGAAGTCAAAGATCAGTGTATGTGTGTGGGCTGAAACACGTGCCTTTCCTTCTCTCTTTTGGAGAAGCAGCCTGTGCTAACAGTTAAATAACTTTGTTTTCATACTGCATATTTAAGTTGCAAATTTGAGCCATGTGGGCAGGGGTTTCAAATCAAGACAGCTAAACTGCCGAGGTGCTTTTGGAGTTCAACCATTTGGGTGAAGCATAGACTGACTTCATGGGGACACATTCAAGTGTTTTTCGTCCCATTTATGATCTCGCCCTATTTTTCTTTTTTTTTTTCCCTTACCAAGTCTGATATTTCCCTTGGTGTTTCCAAAGAGATCTGTATAGTTATTGGCAAGTGTGAAAAACAGTAATATGGGGATTCCAGAAGACATTCATTACAACTTTTCAGAAATATTGAGTAAATTAGTCACTTCTGAAGGGAAAATATGAAGGTATTGTTTGTCTTTAAAGTATTTATTTTTCTAAGCACAAGTGCCTTAGCAACTGTGTGTGAAGACAGGTTTATTTCAGCAGAATTTGTAGTAAACAATGTGTTCATTTATGACCAGGCGCTGGTACATGTAATAATTTCATTTGCAATTCTCAGGCATGATATAACCAGACCATAACCATTCCAAAAGACGTCTTGCCATTTTGTATTTATTTAACTAAGGGGATCACTGTTTCAGACTACCAGGCTCCCATCGATAGGCATCCTAGATCTGCCCCATATAGGAACAGATGGGCACCTTGTTGTCCATATGCTTTGGGTTTAACCTTGGCTTCAGGAGACAGTCCTTAGAGAAAGGCCCATCTAGGTCAGATCAGGAAATGCTACATTTAAGACAGTAACCAGTCTGGGGCCTCGGGTAGACAGAAATGTCTCAGATGCCTCCTCCACCTTGCTTTTTTTAATCACTACTTCAGACCTCTACGTTGTTTTCTCCTGATTCTGGTTGTTTTATATCCAACACATGCAGAATAGAGTCTGGTGGCTCATCAGCATCAAGGACAATGTTTCTGTCAGACAGATACTGCCAAAGGCGTTCGTTAAAAATGCCAATTCCTGAGGTCAACCCCAGGCTTACTGAACCTGAGTCTCTTGTCCTTGGGCCTGAGAATCTATTTTTCTCTCCTAGCACCACCCTCAACCTGTGATTGTTAGGCAAATCATACTGTCCATATTTTCCAAATTTCCTGATAAGAATTACATGATGTTCTCACTAACAACACAAATTCCTGGGCCCCATCCTGGAACCACTGAATCAGAATCTCCAGAGGGTTGGGATCTGGGAAGCTGGGAGAATGGAACCTAGTATTCCAAAAAAACCTAAAGTCCCAAGGCCAAGGTTGCCTGCTGGAAACCATCAGAGGAAATAAACTAAGCCCCACCTGTGGCTTTGAAAGACTTAGCAACTGTTAATTAAAACATAAAACTAGGGAGAGACGGAGAAGGACTTAGGGCCTTTGGGCCCCAAGCAAGTCCAGTCAGAAACTTTCTTAGGTTAATTTCATCCATTTACCTGTTAACATTTCCAATAACTTTTGAACTTTTCTAATTCTGCTCATTGGACATCTGGATATAAAGTCAGTCCCTACTATTCTGCTAATTAAAAAGATCTAGAGGGAACTTTTATTTGCTTTTCACTGATTATTTCAAAAAGTATGTTTCATTTGCCTTGGCTTCAAAAGCAAGAGTAGCTTTATATGCTTTTTAAAAAATGTTTAAACAACTGTCATTTCTTGTATCTTCCGAAGTTTTCTACTTCATCCATATGTAAACTGTGAGCCTCTGAGGTCCAGAAAAACATGTATTGTTTATCTCTGTATGCCTGTATCCCCAGGGGGCAGATCGGTGCCTAGCACGTTAAATGAATGCTGCATGAATTGAGAGGAAAATATTTTATTTTCTCTACTAGGTTTATTTTCTTTAGCTAAGACTATCAGAGTTAAACTTAACCCTTTTCCTTTGTTTGTTTGGGTGAGCCTTCTCATGTGTGGTTGATTATTGGTTTATTAATCTGAAGATTTATGCAATGCAAACTGCTGATTTTTTTTAAAAAAATGTATTATAAAACTGAGAGACAAACCATACAATTGTACATACCTGAAAAGAGCTGTCCAGATCCCCTATATCCTGCTGAGGAAATTTCATTGCATAAATGGGTTACTATTAGTTGATGGAAAAATTAAGTTACTGGAATCTCTAGTTCACTGATCGTGCCAGTTAACTGAGGTATTAGTGTCCTGCTTAAACTCTCAGAGCTATTAAATTAAATAGTCATGACATGAAACCCCAGAAAAGTCTTATTGTTGTCTAGAAAGATTGTGTACAGGTGTTGCTAGCCTGCTTTAGAATAAAAAAGGCTTCAGTATTCTCAAAAATCATTTCCTCTCCTGAGGAAATGCACCCTAATAAAATAGACTTTTCCAGTACTGTAATTGCTGGCTTTCAGCTTCAAAAGAAAACCCTTGAATATTATTCAGGTTACAGTTTCCATCAGACTTTTCTGAATAGACTATAATAATTTAGTGTTTGATTAATAAAATAATTCCAGAAAATAAAAAAAAAACTATAATCCATAGAGACTGGAGTTGTTGGAAACATTTAGTTGTTTAAAAAATGGCTTTTAATTTAAAAAGATGCATACAGTTTAAGCTCATTAAATGAAGAGTGTTGCAAGAGCACCACATTCGACGTTGTTGTGGTGCTTTTCTTGCGCTGCTTCTTTAACTCCAGTGACATGAAAACTCTGAGAATTCTGTTTCAAACATTGACGGTTGAATATTTATAGAAATGGAAAAAAACTCTTTAATTTAAAAGAGATAGTTTCTAATTATTCCCAACTTTTTATCAGAGTGAAGATACTATTTGATGTCAAGAGGTTCTCTTAGACACTCATCACTTGGGGTCACACCTGTTTTGGTGTCAGCACTTCCGAGTGCTCCATTTTTCCTATCAAGAATACCTGTCAGGTGTCCTGGGCTCTCTTACTCCCTGGAACCCTCTCCAGGTTCTGGAGCAAGTACATAAATTCTGGCTTCATGACTTGCCACCCAGCCTGTGCTGGTGTCTTTAGATATCCATTCGCTAGAGGACACACAATTGCAGTTCCCCAGTTTTGGTAAGGAAAAAAAATGATTCATCTCCATAAAGCTCCATACTCTCTTCATTTCATATATTCAAATTTGCAAGCTTAGCTGTCGCTTGGATATTTCCTCTCAGAACTTTCCTTTAAGCTGGGTCCGCTGCCACCAGGTGAGCAAGACCATCTCAATTCTGTCCTTCTTGGCCATAAAGGTTGGCCAGAGGAGTATCTGATAGAGCAAATGGCTGGCTTTCCTTTGGCTGACCTTTATCTTTACACTGTGATAAACAGCTAAGTCTAAGTTACAAGATGGTGTGCGTAGTTTTAAGTGAAGACAACAGATACCTGGAGGCACCAGTGTTTCATTAATAACAAGGACTGTTTCCAACTGCATGGCTTTCTGCTGAACGCTATTTTACACCAGATTTTGAAATTATATAATGTTTGAAGGAATAGATAATGAATGAAGGAATGAATGCACTCTAGAATGTCAAAGAGGAGGGATTATAGTAAGAAAACATCATCAGTATCAGCCAAAAAAACATCAAATGTACAAAAACATAAAATGTATATCTGGGAGTCTTGGGTAGAGGGGAGAAAATACACTGAAAATACACTGACACTGACCTGGCCTCCAACTGGAGAGTGGGGAGAAGGACCCCAAGGAGGGCCTTGCAGGGGAGGCTTCTACTGGCTGTTGATACTAGGCCCGTACCTGAGCCTTTTTTTTTTTTTTTTTTTTTTGAGACAGGATCTCTTTCTGTCCCCCAGCTAGAGTGCAGTAGCATCATCATAGCTTACTGCAACCTCAAACTCCTGGGCTCAAGCAATCCTCCTCTAGCTGGGACTACAGGTGTACACCACCGCGCCTGGCTAATTTTTCTATTTTTTGTAGAGATGGGGTCTTACTCTTGCTCAGGCTGGTTGCAAACTCCTGGCCTCAAGTGATCCTCTTGCCTTGGCCTCTCAAAGTGCTAGGATTATAGGCATGAGCCACTGCACCCCGCTTCTGTGCCCTTTGAATACTTTTATAATCAGTCATTCCAAGGGACTGTATCTGCTTCACATTTAGAATAGTCAAAGTAGATGTGGGTCTACACTCAACCTCCCACAAAAATAAGAAAATTTCCCCCAATGGCTTGCTACCCAGAAGACAAGTTCTCTGTAATCCCAGTGGAAGAAAAGCAAATATTGTGCTGTCAAAACTTGCTTGCAGTAATACCAAGATGTCCAGAACTGGGCTTGTGATCATCTCCAGCCCTGCTTTTCTTTCTCCGCTTTCTATTTTGATGAGCAAGACCACCAACCATTCCGTTTCTCAAGCCAAATACCCAGGAATCATCCCTGATTCTGCCCAGCCCCCACATCCTGTCTGATGCCAATTCTCCTTGATTCTACCTCCTTGGTGTCTATGGAATCCATACCCTTCCTTCCTTCCCACTGCCTCACCTTTACTTAGGCCCTCTGTGGTCATCTGGACCACTCCTATTGTTTCCCAACTCATTTCCCTATCTCTGTATCTGCTCCTTCCAGTCCATTCTCTGCCGGAAAGCTGGGGTAGCTTTGGAAAGTGCAGATTTGCATTTGTCAGCTCTCCCCCTCCGCCATCACTTCTCCCTGCTAACACCTTTCAGAGACTCTCCACTGCCCAAGTTGCTCATGGCCACACTTGGAGCCCCCCGTGATCTACTCTCCTCCCCATCTGCAGCCCACCACGTGGACGCACAGCTCTGCACCCAGCGTCAGTGCAGTTGTGACTGTGCTGTGCCTTAATGTGCCTCCTCATTCATTTCCTTAGAGTAGATTCTGCTTTCCTAACCTCGCTGAGCTTAGCCTCTGCTCTGCAAAATGGGAATAGTCCTAGTTACCTCACAATAGTTTGGCAATTTCCTGAAAGATCCTGTTGCTATTTTTATTATAATTGAATTAGATGTTCATATTAACATGGAGAGAACTGACAGGCATACGGTACTGTCTTCCCATCCAGACACGTGGCATGTGTCTTTTCATTTGTATCTTCCTTTCTGTCCCTCAGTAAAGTTGTAGAATTTCCAAAAAGCACTTCTTTCCATTTTTATTTAGTCCTTTGTTCTCTATTCATTAGTTATTAATAAACTTTTTTCATTGTATTTTCTAATTGATTAAGACTGGTTTATAAGAAAAGGGTTGGAATTTATCTATGTTTTTTTTTATTTCAGCGTATTATGGGGGTACAAATGTTAAGGTTACATATATTGCCGTTTCCCCACCTCCCCCCTTGAGTCAGAGCTTCATGTGTGTTCATCCCCCAGATTATCTATGCATTTTTAACTATCCCCTTTATGTTAGTTAAAATAGGTTTTCTGTTGAATATTTTATTTCCAGGTTAGTCATTCTCATTATCTGCAGATAATAATTTTGTTTCCTCCAGTTCTCAAAGGAAAAGCCAGGAATAGATGTGGTCAAGCTTTTGAGTTGACAGTGAATAAGAGGGTTGACTTGAGCAGCACAAGGGAGGCCCGTTGACACTGGGGACGTTCTGTGGTCGGGCACACAGTGAGAAGTCGTATCATCTAGTCTAGAACTGGGCATCTGGCTGTGGAAGCAGAGAAGATGATTTGGAAGTTGTGTTATTGGTATTCTTAGGTCTTTTTGTACATATGTGCTGTCTTAACTTTATTGTAAACT